>UESW01002964.1:0-139417 GCA_900491605.1 Calamus simplicifolius | reverse complement strand
CGGATCGTCACGATCGGATCGATCGCGACGGTCCGAGATCGTTCATCGCCCGAACGGGATGGATCAGGGCTTGGATCGATCGCAACCGTCGGATCGTCGGAGATCGGACCGATCGCAACGGTCCGAGATCGGTCATGGCGATCAGGATCAGGGCTTGGATCGATCGTAACCGTCGGATCATCGGTGATCTCGAACCGATCGCCGCGGTCTGAGATCGATCATGGCCGATCGGGATCAGGGCTTGGATCGATCGCAATCGTCGATCGTCACCGATCGGACCGATCGCACGGTCTGAGATCGGTCGTGGCCAATCGGGATCAGGGCTTGGATCGATCGCAACCATCGATCGTCGCGATCGGACCGATCGCCACGGTCTGAGATCGGTCGTGGCCGATCGGGATCAGGGCTTGGATCGATCGCAATCATCGGATCGTCGCCGATCGAATGATCGCCACGGTCCGAGATCGGTAGTGGCCGATCGAGATCAGGGCTTGGATCGATCGCAACCGTCGGATCATCGACGATCGGACCGATCGCCACGGTCTGAGATCGTCATGGCCGATCGGGATCAGGGCTTGGATCGATCGCAACTGTCGGATCATCGCCGATCGGATCCGATCGCCGCGGTCCGAGATCGGTCGTGGCCGATCGGGATCAGGGCTTGGATCGATCGCAACCGTCGATCGTCGCCGATCAGACCGATCGCCCCATCCGAGATCGGTAGTGGCCGATCAGGATCACGGCTTGGATCGATCGCAACCGTCGGATCATCGGCGATCGGACCGATCACCACGGTCCGAGATCGATCGTGGTCGATCGGGATCACGGCTTGGATCGATCGCAACCGTCGGATCGTCGCCAATCGGACCGATCGCCATGGTCCGAAATCAGTCGTGGCCGATCGGGATCATGGCTTGGATCGATCGCAACCATTGGATCGTCGGCGATCGGACCGATCGCCACGGTCCAAGATCGGTCGTGGCCGATCGGGATCAGGGCTTGGATCGATCGCAACCGTCGGATCGCCACCAATCGACCGATCGCCACGGTCCGAGATCGGTCGTGGCCGATCGGGATCAGGGCTTGGATCGATCGTAATCGTCAGATCGTCGCTGATCGGACCAATCGCCACGGTCCAAAATTGGTCGTGGCCGATCGGGATCACGACTTGGATCGATCGCAACCGTCGGATCGTCGGCGATCGGACCGATCGCCCCGGCCCGAGATCGGTCATGGCCGATCAGGATCATGGCTTGGATCGATCGCAATCGTCGGATCGTTACCGATAGGACCGATCGCCGCGGTCCGAGATCGGATATGGCCGATCGGGATCAGGGCTTGGATCGATCGCAACCATCGGATCGTTGCCAATCGGATCGATCGCCGCGGTCCGAGATCGTTCGTGGCGATCGGGATCAGGGCTTGGATCTATCGCAATCGTCAGATCGTCACAGATCGGACCGATCGCCACGGTCCAAAATCGATCATGGCCGATCTGGATCACGACTTGGATCGATCGCAACCATCGGATCATCGGTGATCGGACCGATCGCCACGGTCCGAGATCGATCATGGCCGATCGGGATCATGGCTTGGATCGATCGCAACCATCGGATCATCGCCGATCGAACCGATCGCCACGGTACGAGATCGGTCATGGCCAATCGGGATCACAGCTTGGATCGATCGCAACCGTCGAATCGTCGGCAATCAGACCGATCGCCACGGTCCGAGATCGGTCGTGGCCGATCGAGATTAGGGCTTGGATCGATCGCAACCATCGGATCGTCACCAATCGGACCGATCGCCGCGGTCCGAGATCGGTCGTGGCCGATCGGGATCAGGGCTTCGATCGATCGCAATCGTCGGATCGTCGCGATCGGACCGATCGCCACGGTCTTAAATCGGTTGTGGTGATCGGGATCACGACTTGGATCGATCGCAACCGTCGGATCGTCGGCGATCGGACCGATAGCCACGGTCCAAGATCATCGTGGCCGATCGGGATCATGGCTTGGATCGATCGCAACTATCGGATCGTCATCGATAGGACCGATCGCCGCGGTCCGAGAGCGGTCATGGCCGATCGGGATCAGGGCTTGGATCGATCGCAACCGTCGGATCGTCACCGATCGAACTGATCGCGCGGACCAGGATCGGTAGTGGCCGATCGGGATCACGGCTTGGATCGATCGCAACCGTCGGATCGTCGCCGATCGGACCGATCGCCATGATCTTAGAATGTAATATTTATAAGAGAAAAATAACAGAGGATGATTATCATAGAGAGATTTCTTCTTCATCTTTATTTTATCTAATGAGTTGAGAATATAAAGTGAATAAAAAAATTTAGTTGTGTGATTTCAACCCAAAATCAAAAATGCCCACTCGTTCATGTTCATCATATTTTGAAGAACGTCTGAAACTATCCGTGGCGATCAAAAGGATTTGCTGATTCCAAGTGGTGTTGGTGGAGTTTATGACATTCGATAAAAGGTCAATTTCTTAATCTCTTATTATTTTTATTATTAAATTAATATGGGTATAGATCGCTAAATAAAATTTTTAAGATATGTGATTTGATCCTTTTCTCACTTTCGCAAACATCTCAAAATCATTTTTGAGAACAGTAACACAATTTGAAACTATAACAAAATGTCGTTGGTTATGTATAGTCACTTAGGCTATGTTTGGATATTTGTAGGGAAATGAAGGATGGAGTAAAAAAAAGAAAAGGAATGAAAGAGAAAGAAAGGGAAAGGAATGGTTGTTCTTCTTCTTTGTTTGGAAAGGATGAAATGAAAAAGACGGGTAATATCAATTATCATTTTTGGAAAGAAAGGAAAAAAAGAAGAAAAAGAGTTATATGACAATTATATCCCTTTAGAATAAGGAATGAACCGCGATGATGATTAATGAAAGAATGAAGAATAAAAAATAAAAGAACATTTTGAACTTTTTAAAAAATATAGCTTAAATATTTTTTCTTCCCAACTTATCCTCGATTTGAGGATTAGCAAATTTATCTTCGCTAAAAAAAAAATCTTATTCTCATTCTCTTTTTTTTTTTTTTATTTTTTTTCAAATAAAATAATTTATGATCTTATCCTAACTTTCTTTTCCTCCACTCCGTTCACCCCAATTCAAACGGTCCCTTAAAATAGAGTTGGACGTACCTAATTCAATTCCGTAATGCATGTCTCTTATCAATTCAATTTTTATCTGATATTTCTTGAGAATTATAGTCTTATAACGTATTTTAAATGATCCTCAATTATTTCGGTGACGAAGGACGACAAAGTTTAGTATATATATATATATATATATATATATATATATAGAGCACCAGTTCGTTCCCTTCCACAACCGTCAACCCCTATCCCTTCCCTGTTTTTGTATCGCTCCTCCACTTCACGCCGTGGATAGGCGAAAGTCCTTTAGTCCACTCCATTCTCATAGTTGCTATGACAATCAGATGCAATGTTACATTTAGATAATCTTTAACTTGCCATTATCTCAACACTAAACCTTAACCAAGATGCTTATAACTGTTACATGTATTTATTATATGACTTGAGAGTGTTGCTTTTCCAATATAGTCCTTTGATGACGTTGCATGATGTTAAATATGATTTATTTATTATTTAAATATGATTATTTCATTGCATTAAGTCCTAATTATAAATAAAAAATTACTGCTCTTATATATTTTGTTACATGTTATACATCTATGATGATAGCTCATATTGTGTGGCAATATGTAGGGCAGAAGGTTTTTACTGAGTTTTTTTTTATTTTCATTTTTATAGATCCACACGATGCTTGAGCTTGGTTCTTAAAATTGAATTGGAATGAAAAAAAAAACAAAAAAACAAAATTAAAAACAAAACTAGAGACATTTAGATGATTTGATACCTATGCTTATTATAATAAATATATTTGAACTAAATGATCTTATTAATATTGGTTAATTTTTAATTATATTTAGTGATTATATAATCAATAAATTATAAAAAATAGGTGCTTTTGTAATTTTAGGATATTACTTAAGAATTATGCGGTTGTGTTGGGTGTTTGGTCTCACTAGCGTGTTTGACATGATGGTTGGATACCTTTTATTCAGTTTAGTAACGCATCCTTATCTAATTCTTGAGCATCCTGAACCCGGAGCGTATTTTAAGTAACTGAAGTGGCAGATTTTGTCGTATCGAATTCAATTTTATAACGTACGTTTGACTAGCGTTCTAATCTCGTGACATATTTGAAACCGACTGAAATCATTTCGATGGTGAAGGGCGGCAAAATTCGATATGCTTGGGACAGTGTGTTTGCTCTATATATAGAAGACCGCTTGTTCTTCCCTGCCACAAGCCTTAACCCATCTCTCTTCTCTCTTGTAATTCCATTGTCATCATTGTTTCTCGATCATCCACTTTGTTCTTTCTCTAGAGCTTGTCTGAAATCCTTCTAAGGCTCCAGTTTAAGCCCTATCTAGGATCGATGGAGCTTAGGCTTTTTTTGCGTCCATCTTTTCCTCCACCTATTAAACCTTCTCATTTCTCTCCGATCCTTGTCTCCTCTCTCGGAGATGCAAAATATAGTGGATGTTTGACTATCGCATCAGCCTCATCCGTGATGAGGCTGATGTATGTGGAGTGGTAGCACTGCCACAAAGCCTTCTTCCTCGCTAGCTGCAACGGTATTATTGTTTACATGCATGAATGATCTAAGATTTTCGTTGCACATGCTTTAGTTTTTGATCGATCAAATGAAAGTTTTTGCTTTGAGTATCCCTTTATGTTTGGTTAGGATTTTTCTTTTGCTAACTTTGCAATCACGATCATCTTTTGTCAGTTCCTGGATTTCATTCTTCCGGCAGCAACAAATTAAGGCTGATCCCTTGAAACCAAATTTGGCTCAGAAAAATTGTAGTACCCGGTTCAAACGAACCAGATTTGGTTCAGATGAACCAGGCTTGGTTCAGATGAACCAAGCTCCAATCTGTTGGGTTCCCCAGACTGACGCTTTGCTCCAAGCGAACCTCGATCCGAGGCGCTGCACAGGTGAATAAATAGGGAGGAGAAGGACTTCTTCCTTCGCGCTTCGCGCTGGCGCTTCATCCATCAGGTAATTCTCTGGCTTCTAGAGAGAGAGAGAGCGTGAGAGAGAGACAGACAGGGAAACTGAGAGCGCGGGAGGCAGTGAAAGGAAACCGGCCGGACGAACCTTGGTACAGGCCTAGCGGCGTGCTCGCCGCCGCACCGCCGAGGGAGGCGTCCGGCGGGGTGGTGGTGGAGAGAGAGAAGAGAGAGAGGGCCAATTGGCCCTTCTCTCGCGGTGGCGGAAGCCGGTTCCCGAACCGGGAACCGGCTTCCGCTGGTTGGTTCGGGCCCGGCGGCGTGCTTGCCGCCTCGCGGGCCCGAGCTTTGGCCTGTCGCCTCCACCGGCGCCGGGCGTGCGTCCGGTGAAGGTCCGGTCGGCCAAGGTGGCCGGCCGTGCCGCCAGCACAGGTACGTGCCGCGCGGACGTAAGATGGAAGACGGGTGAAATTGAGGGAGAGATCGGGAGATTGGTGGCCGGCCGCGGCGGCGGCCGGCTCTGGCCCGGCCACCGGCGGCTGGGCCGCCCTCAATTTGGCCGGCGGGGCCCTGGCCGCCGGCTAATTCCCCGTCCCCTGTTCGGTGAAACAGGGGATCGGGCGGCTTTGTGTTGAACCGGACCGGCTGGGCCGGCCGGTTCAGGCCTTTTGGGCCGTGCAGCATTAGGAGTTTGGGCTGGTTTTTGGGCCCTGTAATGGGCCAATATTAGCAAAATATTTATATGGCTAGAATCTTGGTGAATTCTAGTTTAATGGGGTATTTTTACTTCCCCAATTGGGTATGTATAGTGGGAGATATTCGAGCCCAAAGTTGGGCCCGTTTGGGTAGAAATTCTAAGGGTCATTTTAATATTCTTTGCTAATAAATTAATTGTGTAAAATGATCCTGTAGGTGCTCAGACATCTGACTAGCTGCATATATACCTGTTGGATTACGTACTGAGGTAAGTAAGCCAGTTATCAGTATTTAATAATTTATTCATTATCTGAATGTTTAAATTATATTGTGACATAAAGAATTATGATTGGCTAAATTGTAAGCAGATGAATATTATGAATACATGGCTGTTTATGTGCTATGATTTCATGTGTGGATGCTATGCATGAGAGATGTAGTTATTATGACATTGATGTGATATATTACATGCAATTGTTCAGTAAGTATAATCCACTGTTTATGCAATATATAGTTGTTATTGATATGATGAGTGCATGTGATGTGAGGTACTGTTATGTGTCGCTGCGGTTCTCCTTTATCATGTCATACCACACACACATCTAGAGGACGTGTTCTGCTTGTTTATGCCACCTACACGTCTAGAGGATGTGTTCTGCTTGTTTATGCCACCTACACGTCTAGAGACGTGTTCTGCTTGTTTATGCCATCACACGTCTAGAGGATGTGTTCTGCTTGGGTTCGAGATGGCATCACGCATCTAGAGGATGTGTTCTGAGTTCTATGAGGTGGCATCACACATCTAGAGGATGTGTTCTGCTTGGTTCGAGGTGGCATCACACATATAGAGTATGTGTTCTGGTGGATTTTGACTTGGCGTGACCCTAGTATCTGGATCCTTTCAGTAGGGAGATGCTTGTTGGTACACTATTGAGATATTGCAGGGCCGTGGGTCACATTTACAGTTACCATTGAGAGTATAAACAGTGGGTTTACTTACATTGCATGTTTGAGTACTTATGGAATGTTTAAGCATGCAGATCATTTATGTGCTTATTGATTGCTATGCTATGATTTGACTGTATAACGTGACTTACTTACTGAGTGTAAGCTCACAAAAATCTTACAATGTTTTTCAGAGCCTCAGGATTGAAGAAGGAACCATAGGGTCGTTGGAGCTTCTATTTAAAATAAAGTGGATTCATATGTTGATGTAACCCCAGTAATGTTTATGTGTAGGGCTTGTAGCCCAAATCTTTAGTATGGATTGTATTAAAGTCATGGACTTGAATGATATATAGGTTGTTGCTTTTCTTGAATTCAGTGTCATATTTCGGAACGCCTTGCGTGCTCGGCACGCGGTGGGTTGTCACCCTAGCTCAAAATTTTTGGGTCTGGGGCGTGACAGCTTTTATGGTATCAGAGCTTAGGTTATGACCCTAGGGACAGACATATTGACATGATAACACGTAGAGAACATATTTTGATGACATTATACTTAGAGAAACCTGACACTTTAGCTTATGATGATATTAACCACATCTAATTTACCAGGAATTAGTTATGGCTCACCATACTAGGAGCCAACTGTATGAGGAGGACTCTTTGGCCGGTAATGCTGATCAGCCAGTGGGTCAAGGAACTACTGGAGGTACGGTCCATGCCAACCCAGTAGGAACTGAGCACCAGCGATTCCAGTCCAAGATGCTTCAAGCTCTCTCGGGTATGGCACAGTCTATGCAGGACATGCAGCATCAGAGTTGCGCAGCGGAAGCGTGGTGGGCCCATAACCCACAGGACCCAGGTTATGATCTTAGGGACATATGCATAATGACACTCTAGGCAAAATACTTGGATGACATTGAGACAATTATGACTTTCAAGGAATTTCAGGAAATTATGCTTTAGAAGCTTGAAATTTAAAGTTTATCAAGAATTACAAGTTTGATAGAAATTGAGAATGAACCATCGCAAGCCAATGATATTATGTGGGCTCCCTAGCTGGTAGCCTTGACCAGTGGGAGGCCTAGGGGCTTATATAGGTTTTAGCTCCATCAAACTTGCTAGAAATGATTCGTAGCAGTTTCAGACCTTTAAATAATATGGGAGATGAAACTTTAATTGGATATGCAATAAAAGACAGATGAATATATGGAATATGATATAATAGTTGAAAATTGCAATTGATGACTAATATGACTAAGATAACATCATTATGTCCATATTGCAATTGAGTTGATATGTGGATTTGGAGTTAGTAAATCTAAATTTGAATGTGGATGTATATAATAATTTTATTTGTAGAACTTACATTGTTGATATTGTAAGTTTAAGATTATGAGCTAACCTGCTGGTTATATGGATGATTAATATTGATGATATTTTGGGAATGAAATAGTTAATTACATATTTTTGATTAATCACAATTGAGTACTTTCTGAATTTGAGTTTGGATGGATAAGTATATATAGTGAATTTTACTAAGAGAACTTTTATTATGGATATTGCATGTTCAAAACTGATTGTTAATTTGCTAGATATGGAGATGGTTGATATTGATGAAATAGTTGACTGCATATTATATCATGATGGATCATTTAGGAAGATTATAAAATTTTAAATTCTGAGACAATTACTGTTTAAGTTTTTGAGAGCAGTAGACTCTATTAATCTTTAGAATTGATTTTGGCTATAAATGACCAAATATTTTGATGGTAGAAAGTGAAAGATTTTAGCAAGAATGAGAATAAGATAAACTCCACTGATAAAGAATTTTGTGGGGATTTTCATCTGTTAATAGATTTCTAAATCAAGATATCTGTTCATTAATTTATCGTGCATACTTATTGTACCTTTCTTCATAGTTCCTAAGGATATATCTTTCTCTAGGATGGATAAATTATCAATCAGCCGTAAGTGACATGAATCTTTTCTAGGAAAAAGGAGGGAGATGATTTTATTTTGACTATTGCTAATTATGGATTACGGTTAAGGATACATCTACTATCACTTTCAAGTCATAGAGAGATTACTATAATTTTCAATTATGTCTTTCGGATGGTAAGTGCATTTTTAATCTTTATTGACCTTATAAGTCTTGTATCCATCTGAGCTAGATTAGTGAAGTCACTTTGAGATATTTGAAGGGTTTAAATTAGTTGGTCATGTTATGGCATGGGACATTGCATAATCTATAGATGATTTTGATAATCATTGGTAACGAAATAATCGATTCAAGAATTTGAATCATTTAAATTGCATTATTGAGGATATACTGACCTATTCAAGAGAAATTGATTGGTTATGGTGGTATTATTAATAAATATGAAGGAGATAAATTAATCATACTGATGATTAATGATGGCACTATTATTCAAAGAAATTAAATTTGTTGATTATGATAATTATGAAAGATATCCTAAATTAGTTGATTGTGATAATTATGAAAGATATCCTAAATAATTGCTTAATGTTCATTGATGTTAGCTTGAAGTATTCAAGAGTGAAACCATGTTATGATGATTGAAATAAGTGTCGTAATGATTAATGGCACATTCAACTATTTTTGAGTTGAGAGAGCATTGAAAGAAAACTATCCTATATCTAAGTCATAAGAATTTAGAACTGTCTTATCAAGGAATTACGAGTACCTGATGTTTTACTAACCTTAAGAATGGATGACATAATACATGTGATGGACTCTATGATATTTGTGATGATTGTGTTGTGAGAAGTTAAGGTATTAAAAAAAAAAAAGATGACAGGAAAGAAATACTTCTTAAGGAAATTAATTTTATTTGGTAGAAAGATTAAATTAATTTTGAAAGTTGGACATGTCATTTGGGTACTTGGGAATGAAATAAAAGTTTGCTAGTGAGTATCTTTAATAGTACAAAATTTGTGGACATTTAATTTCGAGGATGAAATTTTAGTGAGATAAAGATGTTAATATTTGTTTTTAGTTTAATGGTAAACTGCGTAAATTGAGTCTGAACCCATTTGTCTCACTCTTCTAATTTGATGATGTTTTCATAAGGCTTAGTGAATTAAGCTGAATTTCTGTCCAGCCTTCCACCCTCAAATAGATGGACAATCTGCAGGAACCAATTAGATTTTAAATGATATACTGCGAGCTGGTGTGATGGAGTCAGGAGGTGCTTGGTATAGCTTCTTACCCTTAGTGAAATTGCTTATTTTAATGATTACCAAGCCAACATTCCAATGGATTCATTTCAATTGTCTATGATATAAGGTGTAGATTCCCTTCATATTGAGTTGAGGTGAGAGAGAGATAATTTTTGGTTACTGAGCTGGTTTAACAACTATGAAAAGTATCGTTAATTAAAGCAGCTTCATGTAGCTCAGAGTTAATAGAAAAGTTATGTTGATGTTAAACAGAAAGATTTGAAATTTCAGGTTGAAGATCATTTGGAAATTTTACTAATTAATGACGTGATGAGATATGTGTTTAGAGGTGAATTGAGTCCTCAATTTATTAGGCTATTAGAGATGTTGATCAAGGAATAGGAGGTGGCTTACAGCTTAGCACTGCCCCCGATCTTATTTGGTGTTCATAATGTATTCCATGTATCTATGCTGAGGAAATATGTTTCAGACCCCAGTCTGTTATAGCTTATGAGCCTATTCAATTGAGGAAGGATTTATCATATGAGGAACATCCTGTGCTTATTGTGGACCGCAAGGATCAGATTCTGAGGTGGCATACCATCCCTTATGTCAAAGTTCAGTGGAATAATCACTCTGAGAGGGAGGCTACTTGGGAGTTGGAGGAAGAGATGAAATCGAAGTACCCATAATTATTTGAAGGTAATTTATCTATCTTAGATTGTTGACTTTTGAGATTTATAGTATACCAATTTCGAGGCCAAAATTTTTATAAGGGGGGAGAATGTAGTACCCGGTTCAAACGAACCAGATTTGGTTCAGATGAACCAGGCTTGGTTCAGATGAACCAAGCTCCAGTCTGTTGGGTTCCCCATACTGACGCTTCGCTCCAAGCGAAGCGTTTAGTCTTCCAGGAAACCCCCGATCCGAGGCGCTGCACAGGTGAATAAATAGGGAGGAGAAGGACTTCTTCCTTCGCGCTTCGCGCTGGCGCTTCATCCATCAGGTAATTCCCTGGCTTCTAGAGAGAGAGAGAGAGAGAGCATGAGAGAGAGACAGACAGGGAAACAGAGAGCGCGGGAGGCAGTGAGAGGAAACCAGCCGGACGAACCTTGGTTCAGGCCCGGCGGCGTGCTCGCCACCGCGCCAGCCCTGAGCCTTGGCCGACGACCCCCGGCGCCGGGGGAGGCATCCAGCGGGGTGGTGGTGGAGAGAGAGAAGAGAGAGAGGCCAATTGGCCCTTCTCTCGCGCAGTGGAAGAAGCCGGTTACTGGTTGGTTCAGGCCCGGCGGTGCTCGCCGCCTCGCCGGGCCCGAGCTTTGGCCTGTCGCCTCCATCGGTGCCGGGCGTGCGTCCGGTGGAGGTCCGGCCGGCCATGGTGGCTGGCCGTGCCGCCGGCACAGTTATGTGCCGCGCGGACGTAAGATGGAAGAAGGGTGAAATTGAGGGAGAGATCGGGAGATTGGTGGCCGGCCGCGGCGGCGGCCGGCTCTGGCCCGGCCACCGGCGGCCGGGCCGCCCTCAATTTGGCTGGCGGCGGCCCTGGCCGCCGGTTAATTCCCCGTCCCTATTCGGTGAAACAGGGGATCGGGCGGCTTTGTGTTGAACCGGGCCGGCTGGGCTGGCCGGTTCAGGCCTTTTGGGCCATGCAGCATTAGGAGTTTGGGCTGGTTTTTGGGCCCTATAACGGGCTGGGATTAGCAAAATATTTATATGGCTAGAATCTTGGTGAATTCTAGTTTCATGGGGTATTTTTACTTCCCCAATTGGGTATGTATAGTGGGAGATATTCGAGCCCAAAGTTGGGCCCGTGAACTAGTTTGGGTAGAAATTCTAAGGGTCATTTTAATATTCTTTGCTAATAAATTAATTGTGTAAAATGATCCTGTAGGTGCTCAGACATCTGACTAGCTGCATATATACCTGTTGGATTACGTACTGAGGTAAGTAAGCCAGTTATCAGTATTTAATAATTTATTCATTATCTGAATGTTTAAATTATATTGTGACATAAAGAATTGTGATTGGCTAAATTATAAGCAGATGAATATTATGAATACATGGCTGTTTATGTGCTATGATTTTATGTGTGGATGCTATGCATGAGAGATGCAGTTATTATGACATTGATGTGATATATTACATGCAATTGTTCAGTAAGTATAATCCACTGTTTATGCAATATATAGTTGTTATTGATATGATGAGTGCATGTGATGTGAGGTACTGTTATGTGTCGCCGCGGTTCTCCTTTATCATGTCATACCACACACACGTCTAGAGGACGTGTTCTGCTTGTTTATGCCACCTACACGTCTAGAGGATGTGTTCTGCTTGTTTATGCCACCTACACGTCTAGAGGACGTGTTCTGCTTGTTTATGCCATCACACATCTAGAGGATGTGTTCTGCTTGGGTTCGAGATGGCATCACGCATCTAGAGGATGTGTTCTGAGTTCTATGAGGTGGCATCACACATCTAGAGGATGTGTTATGCTTGGTTCGAGGTGGCATCACACATATAGAGTATGTGTTCTGGTGGATTTTGACATGGCGTGACCCTAGTATCTGGACCCTTTCAGTAGGAAGATGCTTGTTGGTATACTATTGAGATATTGCAGGGCCGTGGGTCACATTTACAGTTACCATTGAGAGTATAAACAGTGGGTTTACTTACATTGCATGTTTGAGTACTTGTGGAATGTTTAAGCATGCAGATCATTTATGTGCTTATTGATTGCTATGCTATTATTTGACTGTATAACGTGGCTTATTTACTGAGTGTAAGCTCACAAAAATCTTACAATGTTTTTCAGAGCCTCAGGATTGAAGAAGGAACCATAGGGTCGTTGGAGCTTCTATTTAAAATAAAGTGGATTCATATGTTGATGTAACCCCATTAATGTTTGTGTGTAGGGCTTGTAGCCCAAATCTTTAGTATGGATTGTATTAAAGTCATGGACTTGAATGATATATAGGTTGTTGCTTTTTTGAATTCAGTGTCATGTTTTAGGACGCCTTGCGTGCCCGGCACGCGGCGGGTTGTCACCCTAGCTCAAAATTTTTGGGTCTGGGGCGTGACAAAAATTCCTCCAGAGAGCTTTGTTGTGCAAGCTAGTTTGTTTTTGGGCCTGTATGTTTTTTAAATAATATGGGATCTCTGGGATTGTTTGCAGTTCCTAAATCTCCGGTCTTTAGGAGGTTGAAGTTGAACATGGCTCTTGTTTTTGGGAAAGGCTAGAGTGGCTCCCTTTGTGTTCCGAGTCATAAAGTCTGAGGCTAACTGGCGATATGTTGGAGATGAACAAGAAGACCACTTGGACTAAACTACAATCCATGTCAGAAAAACCAAGATGTATCTCGTTTTGATGACCCTGATGTATTTTGTTAGGATAGAATACCTTGCTTTCATATTATTTTACAATAGAAATAGAATGGAATTTTCTTTGTATTTTGCGCATGTTTTAATATTTTGATTCATCAATGCAAGTAGATTATTTTATTTTTTAATAATATTGACCATGTGATGTTGCTTGAAAGATCTCAACAGTAATTGTTTAAAATATTCATGTTCATAATCAAAAGAGTTTAATAATCGATCCATGTAATATTGTTCATTATGGTTGATCAACTGATATGGATCCATGTAATATTGTTCATTATGGTTGATCAACTAATATGGCTTCTCGAAGTATACAAATTTTAATCAAGTGCAAAACTTAAATATTTATTAATACTTAATCAAACCAAAATATAGGGTTCAATCATATGCGATATCGCTCTCCGTGTCCATGTGTGTAAGTTACGTTTTTGGCCTAATTTAATTTTGCAAAGCATCTTTGTAAAGAGTTCATATTGTATAACGCAATTTGAATCTACGATAAAAAGTTGTTGGATATATATATAGTTACTTAAGATAAAGTTAGACTTGACCAGTTCAATTTGGTAATGCTTATCAATTAAATTTTATATATCATCCTTCTCGAGAATTCTAATCTTGTAATGCATTTTAAATGAACTACAATTATTTCGTTTGGACAGAATGTTTCCCTTCCACAGGCCCCAACACGTCTCCCGTCTCCCAAATGCATGAATCCTAGAGCCAATTCATTTCAATTCAACACTATGATAAAGTTTAATTATATTTAATTGAATCCTATCAAAGTGATCAGCAAATGACTTTCTAGAGTGTTTCGATATTCCCTTCAAGTAAGGCACGGTCGATTCTTGCTGTAATTTAATTTTATAAAGCATCTTTGTCAAGAGTTCATATTGTGTAACGCAAATGGAATCTGCGACCAAAAGTGCTTGGATGTACTCAATTCAATTTGCTAAGGCATCTCTCTTGTCAATTTATATCTCATGTTTTTGAGAATTCTAATCTTGTAACGTATTTTAAATTAACTGCAATTATTTTGATGATGAAGTATTCTTTGGACAAAGCGTTGCTTTCATTCTTTATATATAATAAATCAAACGTTCGTTCCATTCCACAAGCCACAACTCGTCTCCCTTCCACGTGTCACGTTGGATTCCTTTTGTGATGCATGGCTATAACAAAAATCATCCAGAATATTTATCCAAAATTTAATAACAAATATACATGCATGACAAAGATGGATGAAGATCAGGTTGGGTGGATCCCTACCCATATCCAATGAAATGCACCATTCATAAATTACTCATAATAAAAAAATAATGTAATTTGAAGGTCTCTAATTAATGCATTAAATAATTAAAAAATATTATTAGTTTATTTTATTTAAATTATCTAATTTTTGATCAAATCTATTTTTATATATACATGTACATATATGCAAAGATGCATGTATATGCGCATATATATATATATATATATATATATATATATATAGTTTGACTTTGCTACGTTCGAATGTGCTATCTACTCGGATTTCATTATGTCAAATTATGGGATTTTGATGATTCAAACTATTAGATATAATTTACTACCTACAGAAAATCTATATAATAAAAATAATGCGATGTGAAGTCTTTTAATTTATGCATCAAGTGGTCAAAGATATTATTGCCTAAATAACTTTTTTTTTTCCAGGGGAGCCATTTGATGCATAAGATAGGGAGTATTACGCTCATATAATTTTTAATATATAAATCTTTAAAAGTTATATAGATCACATGTAATAGTTCAGATCATTAATGTGTAACTCTCATAATCTAAATCTAGACTAAATCAAATTTAAGTGAAGATTATTTTATAAATTATTATTTATTTGTATATAAAAAATCTTATGCATGGAAGGTTAAGCAGCAAAATAGTGACTTTTCAGCTACTCAACTAATAGTGAATGAAATAATAAAAAAATAATACCTCAAGTACATTCTTTTTTTTATGTTATACAGTTTTTGATGCTTTATGAATGCATCTCTCAATAAAAATTTTTGCTTTCTCTTAGTACAGGGTAAACATGTGACTTTTCAGAGGTTATTTGGCTCTACCACATATATGTGGCTAGCTATTAAAAGAGTATCAAGAAATAGCCCCCTATAATTTTCTGCCCATATTCATCAACAATGCCGATCGACCCTCTTATGATGAGCTTGTTCAGCAGCTTCAGCAAGCCAACGAAAAGATCGGTACCATGTCCTCAGTGCTAGAGAATGTTATGGCCCACATGACTACGATTGAGACTTCACAGATTGCATCGTTGAGCAACCCTCCACCTCCATCTTCCACTAACATCTTTGATGAGAGAGATTGAGTTGTCTATGCATTGTTCACTCGTTTATCTTTTTTTTAAGCTGATATTAAATACTTTACTTTGGTTTAAAACATTTTGGTTGTATTTTGGATTTTGGACTTTGTTGATATATTTATTAATGCTATTTAGTTTCATGAAATTTAATTTAGAGTCATTCGTAACTAATTTGACTTTCCATAATAAATTTAATATTAGGAACAAGTTATATTTGCAATAATTTTAAATAAATTTACAACAAAAAAAAATTATTTAGCAACATCTCTTTTTCGCAATGAAACTAAATTTTGTAGATACTAAAATTCAGTAACGAATTTGATTAAATAAAATATTTGTTGCAGAAAACATTTAGCAACAATTTTATTTCAGCAACGAAAATAAAATTGTTGTGGAAACTCGACTTTAGTAACAAATTATCGTATTTTTTTGGAAAGTAGTAGCAATGAATTTTCTAGATTCCGTAACGAAATGTTTTCGTTGCAAAAGGTAGACTTTTTGTAACGAATTATATTCATCGCTAAAAGTAGAGATTTGAGCTTCAGCTACGAACATTCTATAACGAATGATAACGAATATAAATTCATTGCGAAAAGTTTTTCGCAACGATTTTAGCACTTTCAGCAATGACAAAAATTCATTGTTGAAAGCCAAAAATCTTGTAATGTTAATATACCTATGGGTACATTTCAAAAGCTACGTAACAACGATTAGTTAATGGTGTAGCATTGTTTATTATGATTTCAAGCCTACTAGGCAGGACAATGAGATAGTATTTTTGAATTCTTATTCTTTAGTACTCTTAATATGCCTATAAATTCAAGGAACATTGATGTATGAATATGTAATCTTGCTGGATTAAATTAAACTTTCTGTGTAATAAGGTAATGTTTGAAAAGTAAATAAAATTTAATAAATTTAATAAAAAACTAGCTAATGTCGTTATGAAAGTATATGAATTAAATGATTGAATTTATGCTTATCAAAAGCCATTATATTGAGAAACGTCAAGCAAACCTGCATTGCTAACCAACCATGAAGGCTGAATATATAGCAGCTTGTAAAGCAACTAAAGAGGTAGTCTGACTTTGAAAATTCTTGAAAGATCTAGAAGTTGTTTCGATATGCATGAATCGGTTAGACTCTACTGTGATAACAAAGAAGCAGTAGCCAATGCCAAGGAACCCAGAAACCATCATAAAGGAAAGCATATAGAGAGAAAATTTTACGTTGTGAGAGAGTTTGATAGTAGAGAAGACGTTTTAGTTGAGAAGATCACATCTGCGAATAATATAGCTGATCCATTCACTAACATTATCGGCTTAGGGTTTTAAGCTACATCTTGAAGTTATGGAAATTAGAGACATATCTCATTTGCTTTAGAGCAAGTGGGAGATTGTTGGGATATGTGCCCATAAGCAAATGACATTTATTATTCTGCTGAATAATTTGAGAATTTTTTTTAATATTATGTTTGCATGCATGTTTTGATGCTTTATAAATATCAAAAATCCTTGGATTATTTAAATGTGACTTTAAATATTGTATATAAGTATTATATGCAGAGGATAATATTTAAAGTAAAATAATCTAAATTTATTTGCAATTATAAATTAAAGTTGGGATATTTAAGTTAAAATTACTAGCGCAGTTCATTAAATTTTGAATGAAATGATTTTACCTGGATTGTTGATAATGAGATCATCGAAATGAAAGCGCTTTATATAATTTGATTATATAGGATTGAAACGCAATTAATTATGAATCTCTAATAAAATATATTGTTAAAATAGAGCATTCAAAATTAATCAATGATGGTAATATATGAATCGATCTTAATTCTGAGTAATTAATAGACACCTATTTATTGTATTATATTTTTTGATATGACACCGAAACATAGTATCAAATTCTTGGTGTATTGGAAATATAATAACATAAGTAGCCAAAAATATTAATATACTAGATGAAATCCATTTCTTCGTAAAGAAGTCAAATTGACGGTTCCTAAAACTGTTGATTCGGGGGCTTGAACAATAAGAGCACTCAATTTATGATTGGATCATAAATATATTATTCATTATAGAATCAATGGTACTTATGGATAAAGATATAATTAAAGAGGTTAACGAAAAATGCCTACCTTTAAGGATTGATTTATATGTAGCGACCATATCAATGGACAATTCAAATTCTTTTGAATATAAATAATTTTTATAATTTTGAGAGTTTCAATTTTTAGTGGACTAATTTGAAATTAATAATTTTGATATTTTAATTAAAGTTTTAATTGAATGTCAAAATTATTGAAGCTTACAATTATAATGTCCATAGTTCATTTGGATGGCTCCATTAAATTATTTGAACTTTATGATATGTTGGATTGAGTTATTAACTTGGAATTTAGAATTCTAAATTAATTTATACACAAAAATTAATTGGATTAATTTCTATTTTGAATAATATGATTATTTAAAAGTAAATTTAAAATTATTTTAAATTAAAAATATACGGTGTGACACATCGTAGGCGTGTTCCACAAGAAGAATAAGTTATTTTGTTCCACAAGAAGAATAAGTTATTTTGTTGTTTGAGAAATATATGGGATCATGGGAGTCTCTCCCATTTCATCCCATGATAAATATATCAAACCAAATCAACAATCAATTTAAAGTAATCTCCAAGAGTTGAAAGTTATCTTTAATTTTTAATTAATTAATTAATTAAAAAGGATGGTAGTTATTATTCTCTTAGAATGTAAGATTCATAAGAGAAAAATAACAGAGGATGATTATCATCAACCATAGAGAGACTTCTTCTTCATCTTCATTTTATCTAATGAGTTGAGAATACAATGTGAATAAAAAAATTTAGTTGTGTGATTTCAACCCAAAATCAAAAATGCCTACTCATTCATGTTCATCATATTTTGAAGAACGTCTGAAAAGATCCGTGGCGATCAAAAGGATTTGATGATTCCAAGTGGTGTTGGCGGAGTTCAAGACATTCGACAAAAGGTTAATTTCTTAATCTTCTTATTATTTTATTATTAAATTAATATGGGTATAGATCGCTAAATAAAATTTTTAAGATATGCGATTTGATCCTTGTCTTACTTTTGCAAACATCACAAAATCATTTTTGAGAACAGCAACGCAATTTGAAACTATAACAAAATGTCGTTGGTTATGTATAGTCACTTAGGCTATGTTTGGATATTTGCAGGGAAATGAAGGAGGGAGTAAAGAAAAAAAAAGGAATGAAATGGAAAGAAAGGAAAAGGAAGGGTTGTTCTTCTTCTCTTATTTGGAAAGGATGAAATAGAAAAGATGGTAATATCAATTATCATTTTTGGAAAGAAAGGAGAAAAAAAAAGAAAAAGAGTTATATGACAATTATATCCCTTTAGAATAGGGAATGAACGTGATGATGATTAATGAAAGAATGAAGAATAAAAAATTAAAAGAACATTTTGAACTTTTTAAAAATATAGCTTAAATATTTTTTCTTCCCAACTTATCCTCGATTTGAGGATTAGCAAAATTTATCTTCGCTAGAAAAAAAATCTTATTCTCATTCTCATTTTCTTTTTTTATTTTTTTTAAATAAAATAATTTATGATCATATCCCTAACTTTCTTTCCCTCCACTCCGTTCACCCCAGTTCAAACGGTCCCTTAAAATAGAGTTGGACGTATCCAATTCAATTCCGTAATGCACGTCTCTTATCAATTTAATTTTTTATCTGATATTTCTCGAGAATTATAGTCTAATAACATATTTTAAATGATCCGCAATTATTTCGGTGATGAAGGACGACAAAGTTCGGTATATATATATATATATATAGAGCACCAGCTCGTTCCCTTCCACAACTGTCAACCCTTATCCCTTCCCTGTTTTTGTATCGCTCCTCCCCTTCACGCCGTGGATAGGCGAAAGTCCTTTAGTCCACTATTCTCATAGTTGCTATGACAATCAGATGCAATGTTACATTTAGATAATCTTTAACTTGCCATTATCTCAACACTAAACCTTAACCAATATGCTTATAACTGTTACATGTATTTATTATATGCCTTGAGAGTGTTGCTTTTCCATTATAATAGTCCTTTGATGACGTTGCATTATGTTAAATATGATTTATTTATTATTTAAATATGATTATTTCATTGCATTAAGTCCTAATTATAAATAAAAAATTACTGCTCTTATATATTTTGTTACATGTTATACATCTATGATGATAGCTCATATTGTGTGGCAATATGTAGGTTAGAAGGTTTTTACTGAGCTTTTTTTTTATCATTTTTATAGATCCACAGGATGCTTGAGCTCGGTTCTTAAAATTGAATTGGAATGGAAAAAAAAATTACTAGAGACATTTAGATGATTTGATACCTATGCTTATTATAATAAATATATTTGAACTACATGATCATATTAATATTGGTTAATTTTAAATTATATTTAGTGATTATATAATCAATAAATTATAAAAAATAGGTGCTTTTGTAATTTTAGGATATTACTTAAGAATTATGCGGTTGTGTTGGGTGTTTGGTCTCACTAGCGTGTTTGACAAGATGGTTGGATACCTTTCATTCCTTATCTAATTCTTGAGCATTCTGAACCTGGAGCGTATTTTAAGTAACTGAAGTGGCAGATTTTGTCGTATCGAATTCAATTTTATAACGTACGTTTGACTAGCGTTCTAATCTCGTGACATATTTGAAACCGACTGAAATCATTTCGCTGGCGAAGGGCGGCAAAATTCGATATGCTTGGGACAGTGTGTTTGCTCTATATATAGAAGACCGCTTGTTCTCTCTTCTCTCTTGTAATTCCATTGTCATCATTGTTTCTCGATCATCCACTTTGTTCTTCCTCTAGAGCTTGTCTGAAATCCTTCTGAGGCTCCAGTTTAAGCCCTATCTAGGATCGATGGAGCTTAGGCTTTTTTTGCCTCCATCTTTTCCTCCACCTATTAAACCTTCTCATTTCTCTCCGATCCTTGTCTCCTCTCTCGGAGATGCAAAATATAGTGGATGTTTGACTATCGCATCAGCCTCATCCGTGATGAGGCTGATGTATGTGGAGTGGTAGCACTGCCACAAAGCCTTCTTCCTCGCTAGCTGCAACGGTATTATTGTTTACATGCATGAATGATCTAAGATTTTCAGTGCACATGCTTTAGTTTTTGATCGATCAAACGAAAGTTTTTGCTTTGAGTATCCCTTTATGTTTGGTTAGGATTTTTCTTTTGCTAACTTTCCAAATACGATCATCTTTTGTCAGTTCCTGGATTTCATTCTTCCGGCAGCAACAAATTAAGGCTGAATCCCTTGAAACCAAATTTAGCTCAGAAAAATTCCTCCAGAGAGCTGTTTGCATTTGGACCTGTATGTTTTTTAAATAATATGGGATCTCTGGGATTCTTTGCAGTTCCTAAATATCCGGTCTTTAGGAGGTTGAAGTTGAACATGGATCTTCTTTTTGGGAAAGGCTAGAGTGGCTCCCTTTGTGTTCCGAGTCATAAAGTCCGAGGCTAACTGGCGATATGTTGGAGATGAACAAGAAGACCACGTGGACTAAACTACAATCCGCGTCAGAAAAACCAAGATGTATCTCGTTTTGATGACCCTGATGAATTTTGTTAGGATAGAATACCTTGCTTTCATATTATTTTACAATAAAAATAGAATGGAATTTTCCTTGTATTTTGCGCATGTTTTAATATTTTGATTCATTAGTAGATTATTTTATTTTTTAATAAATATTGACCATTGTGATGTTGCCTGAAAGATCTCAACAGTAATTCTTTGAAATATTCGTGTTTGTAGCCAAAAGAGTTTAATAATCGATCCATGTAACATTTGCGTATTGCAGATCCAATATTGTTCATTATGGTTGACCAACTGATATGGCTTCTCGAAGTATACAAATTTTAATCAAGTGCAAAACTAAAATATTTATTAATACTTAATCAAACCAAAATATAGGGTTCAATCATATGCGATATTCGTGTGTGTAAGTTACGTTTTTGGCCTAATTTAATTTTTCAAAGCATCTTTGTAAAGAGTTCATATTGTATAACGCAATTTGGATCTATGACAAAAAGTTGTTGGATATATATAGTTACTAAATAAAGTTAGACTTGCCCAATTCAATTTGGTAACGCTTATCAATTAAATTTTATATATCATCCTTCTCGAGAATTCTAGTCTTGTAACGCATTTTGAATGAACTACAATTATTTCATTTGGATAGAATGTTTCCCTTCCACAGGCCCCAACACGTCTCCCGTCTCCCAAATGCATGAATCCTAGAGCCAATTCATTTCAATTCAACCCTATGATAAAGTTTAATTATATTTAATTGAATCCTATCAAAGTGATCAGCAAATGACTTTCTAGAGTGTTTCGATATGCCCTTCAAGTAAGGCAGGATCGATTCTTGCTGTAATTTAATTTTGTAAAGCATCTTTGTCAAGAGTTCATATTGTGTGTCAAGAGTTCATATTGTGTAACGCAATTGGAATCTGCGACCAAAAGTGCTTGGATGTACTCAATTCAATTTGCTAACGCATCTCTCTTGTCAATTCAATTTTATATCTCATGTTTTTGAGAATTCTAATCTTGTAACGTATTTTAAATTAACTGCAATTATTTTGATGACCAAGTATTCTTTGGACAGAGCGTTGCTTTCGTTCTTTATATATAATAAATCAAACGTTTGTTCCATTCCACAAGCTACAACTTGTCGTCACGTTGCATTCCTTTTGTGATGCATGGCTATAATATAAATCATCCAGAATATTTATCCAAAATTTAATAACAAATATATATGTATGACAAAGATGGATGCGGATCAGGTTCGGTGGATCCCTACCCATATCCAATGAAATGCACCATTCATAAATTACTCATAATAAAAAAATAATGTAATTTGAAGGTCTCTAATTAATGCATTAAATAATTAAAAATATTATTAGTTTATATTATTTAAATTATCTAATTTTTGATCAAATCTATTTTTATATATACATGCACATATATGCAAAGATGCATGTATATGCACACATGTGCATATATATATATAGTTTGACTTTGCTACATTCGAATGTGCTATCTACTCGGATTTCATTATGTCAAATTATGGGATTTTGATGATTCAAACTATTAGATATAATATTTACTACCTACAGAAAATCTATATAATAAAAATAATGCGATGTGAAGTCTTTTAATTTATGCATCAAATGGTCAAAGATATAACATTTTTTTTCCGGGAGCCATTTGATGCATAAGATAGGGAGTATTAGGCTCATATAATTTTTAATATATAAATCTTTTAAAGTTATATAGATCACATGTAATATTTCAGATCATTAATGTGTAACTCTAATAATCTAAATCTAGACTAAACCAGATTTAAGTGAAGATTATTTTATAAATTATTATTTATTTGTATATAAAAAATCTTATGCGTGGAAGGTTAAGCAGCCAAATAGTGACTTTTCAACTACTCAACTAATAGTGAATGAAATAATAAAAAAATAATACCTTAAGTACATTCTTTTTTTTATGTTATATACTTTTTGATGCTTTAAGAATGCATCTCTCAATAAAAAAATTTTTGCTTTCTCTTAGTACAGGGTAAACATGTGACTTTTCAAAGGTTATTTGGCTCTGCCACATACATATATGTGGCAGAGCCATTAAAAGAGTATCAAGAAATAGCCCCCTATAATTTTTCTGCACATATTCATCAACAATGTCGATCGACCCTCTTATGATGTGCTTGTTCAGCAGCTTCAGCAAGCCAATGAAAAGATCGGCACCATGTCCTCAGTGCTAGAGAATGTTATGGCCCACATGACTGCGATTGAGACTTCACAGATTGCATCGTTGAGCAACCCTCCGCCTCCATCTTCCACTGACATCTTTGATAAGAGAGATTGAGTTGTCTATGCATTGTTCACTCTTTTATCTTTTTTTTAAGCTGATATTAAATACTTTAGTTTGGTTTAAAACATTTTGGTTGTATTTTGGATTTTGGACTTTGTTGATATTTTTATTAATGCTATTTAGTTTCATGAAATTTAATTTAGAGTCTTTCGTAACTAATTTGACTTTCTACAACGAATTTAATATTAGGAACAAGTTATATTTGTAATAATTTTAAATAAATTCACAATGAAAAAAAATTGTTTAGCAACGATCACTTTTTCGCAATGAAACTAAATTCGTTGCAGATACTCATATTCAGTAACGAATTTGACTAAATAAAACATTTGTTGCAGAAAATATTTAGCAACAAATTTTGTTTCAGCAACGAAAATTAAATTGTTGCGGAAACTCGACTTCATTAACGAATTATCGTATTTTTTTGGAAAGTAGTAGCAATGAATTTTCTAGATTCCATAACAAAATGTTTTCGTTGCAAAAGGTAGACTTTCTGTAACGAATTATATTTGTTGCTAAAAGTAGTGATTTGAGCTTCAGCAACGAATATTTTGTAACGAATGGTAACGAATATAAATTCATTGCGAAAAGTTTTCACAACGATTTTAGCACTTTTAGCAATGACAAAAATTCATTATTGAAAGCCAAAAATCTTGTAGTGAGGACTGATATCATGAGGATCTTGGAGAGGTACAGTATGGATAGTGCAAAGCCAGCCGCATTACCATTGGTCGATCACATTAAGCTCTCCAAGACTATATCACCGAGTTCTAAGATAGAGGCCGAGGAGATGTTCAGAGTACCTTATGCTTCAGGAGTTGGCAGCCTCATGTATGCTATAGTATGTTGTAGGCCTGATCTTACATATGTTGTTAGCCAAGTTAGCAGATTCATGGCTAGTCCGGGTAAAGCACATTGGAGAGCTCTAAAAGGGATCTTCAAATATCTTGTTGGCACAGTCAGTGTTGGTATATGTTATGGGTATAGTAGCATGGAGGATGGCACTAGACTGACCATGGAGGCTTAGGATCGAATAGCAGGTTTTGTTGATGCTGACTATGCAGGTGATTTGGATACCAGAAGGTCGATGATAGGGTATGTCTTTATGTTGAATGATGGTCCAATATTATGGAGGTCAAGTCTGCAACCAGTGACAGCTTTGTCTACTACAGAGTCAGAGTATATTGGTATTTCAGAGGCTGCAAAGGAGGCTATGTGGCTGAAAGGTCTTGCACTGGAGATGGGGATAGCATAGGGGGTGATNGATGGTCCAATATCATGGAGGTCAAGTCTGCAGCCAGTGACGACTTTGTCTACTACAGAGTCAGAGTATATTCGTATTTCAGAGGCTGCAAAGGAGGCTATGTGGCTGAAAGGTCTTGCATTGGAGATGGGGATAGCACATGGGGTGATTAGGGTATTTTCTGATAGCCAGAGTGCTTTATATTTGGTCCAGAATCCAGTCTATCATGCTAGGACCAAATATTTGACATCAGATACCACAGGATCAGGAAGCTTGTGGAGGATGGTGAGTTGGAGCTTGTGAAAGTATTTACCAAAGATAATGCAGCGGATGCACTCACTAAGGTACTACCTCAGGATAGCTTCTTCAGATGTGGAGCACAGATGGGATTGGTCGACCAGGTGGAGCTTACTGTAACTTTGATGCACCAAGGTGGAGATTGTAAGCTAAGGTGTGGCACAAACAAAGTCCAGGAGAGTCACACAAGTTTGAGAGCTTAGGCTACATAAGTTCTTAGGTTCCTGAGTCATTTGGGTCGGCTTGTGACCCAAGAATAGAGAGCATGTGAGTCATGGTGTACATGGGCTCGGGTTTGAGTGCTTTCTTGCATGGCTTAGAAGGAGTTTTTTTTTTTGAGAGAATGTTTAATAACCTAATCTAGGTTATGGATCTGGGTCTAGGAGGATTGGGCTTAGGTTTCTGATAGACTTCTATATTTAGTTTGTTAGGGAGTTGGTTACAGGCTGGTGCGGATAAGTCTTATCATCCAAGATGGATGGTTATTTAAGGCTCTATCTGAATGTAACCAGAGAGAGGAACAAACTCAAAAAATAAAGGCATTCTCTCTTTTTCTTCTATATCCATCTATTTTTCTCCTCCTCTATCTTCTCTTACGTGTCTGATCTTGGCGGAAGCAACGCAACCATGGTACATGGTCTTTAGGATGGCTTAGAAGTTGAGCAAAAGTCAGATCCCAATATAAGGGATCTTTTCTCTCTCTTTATTTATCTTTTCCATAGGTGTCAAGAGTTTTTCGTGTGTAAAAAGGGCAGCCTGTGCGTGAGATTTTCTCACGGAACACGGAAATAGGCTGGTGAAGCTTTGTGACATGACCTAGGGGGCTTGTTGGTTGGTCAACAAGTCATCACAGAAATTCCTTCCGCTCGGCCAAGAAGAAATTCAGAAGGCATCTTAACGGAAGGAACGTGGAGGAGAAGACTTCACGCCTTTCTCAAGAACCGGTCGGCTTCGCTCGCATCAACTCAACATAAATAGAGAGGCTGCGTGGTGTGAAGAAAATGCATGGTGAGTTCGTGGCAGGCTTCATGGAAGCCTAGTATGTTTCTCAAGAGCCTTTACCAGGAAGCGGGCGTTTCAGAATGTGATTCATAGGATTTTCTCACGGTAACGAAGCGGATTCACGAAGGAACATGGCTGTGAAGACCTCCTTCCCTCAAAATAATTACACATTAATTTCATGGGGGAGGTTTTGGTAAAGCTTCAGGCTTCGATTACGGTGGATTTTTTTTTGAACCCTAACAACCAAGGAAAAAGCACGAGGCAACTAACCTATGCAGCAATTTTTAATTGCAACAGCATCTTATCCAAAGGAACCAAAAACTTTGGAAGGGCTGTAGGAGAGGATTTCAACAGGATTTCACCTCTAGGTATTTTTCTTAATTCATCTCTGTGATTACTGTTTGTGGCCTGATCAACCATGAGTAGTGGAAGCAAAATTGAGTTTGAAAAATTTAATGAAAAAGGGAGTTTTTCCATGTGGAAGTTGAGGGTTGAGGATTTACTATGCAGAATTTTCTCGACGTTGCTTTGGAATAAAAGCCTGAGGAGATGTCAGAAGGGGATTGGTTGTCTCTTGAGAACAGGGCATGTGCAGCGATCAGAGGGTGTCTTGCTAATTCAGTTTTGTACAGTGTCCTAGATGAGAAGAAACCGAAGGTCTTTGGGCCAAATTGCATTCATTATACATGGGTAAAAATATGTGCAATAAACTTATGTTGAAGAAACAATTATATACTTCGGATGCAGGAAGGTGGGGATATTGTTCTTCATATTCAGAAGTATGATAGGATATGCAATGATTTGATGACTTTTGGTGTTAAAATGGAGGAAGAAGATAAATCTCTTCTCTTGTTATGTTCATTGCCTATGTCTTATGATCCTCTTGTTACTACATTACTTTATGAAAAGAAACACTTCTTTATGAAGATATTGTTTGTGTTGAGATCCAATGAGCAGCGAGGAAAGATAATAGGGGAAAGTGTACCTCAGAGGCCTCAGGTAGGAGAGAGAACCGGCAGAGGCAAGGAGGTCAGCAAGCATAGGGGCCGATCCAGGTCCAAGTCAAAGAAAGGCAAAAGCAAGTTCAGGTGTTACAAGTGTAATGGGTTGGACACATAAAGAGGAATTTCCTCTTTGGAAGAAACCTCAAGAAGAGAAGAAAGAGAAGGAATCTGTCAGTTCTGTTGAAGATATAGGGGTCGAGGAGGACCTCTTGGTGGTTTCAAATGCACACAAAAGTACAGCAGATAGTTGGTTACTTGATTCAGCCTGCTCACATCATTATACACGCATCGGTCCTGGTTTGTAGATTATATTAAAATTGATGTGGGAAATGTGACATTAGGGGATAACCATTCTTGCAGGGTGGCAGGAGTTGGCACAGTTAGGATCAGAATGTTTGATGGGGTTGTGAGAACTCTTACTCATGTGAAGCATGTTCCTAACTTGAAGAAGAACCTAGTGTCCTTGGGGTACCTGGAGAGGAATGGATTTGGTTTCAGTTGTTGTTCCGGGAATGGTGTACTCAACGTCATGAAAGGTGCCATGGTTGTGATGAGGGGGAAGAGGCTGGAAAATAATTTGTATCAGCTGGTTGGGTCTGTGATGTGTGGAGGGTCTGAGACAGCAGCAGCAGTGCACAGTCAGCAGGATATGTACCGCATGTGGCACTACCGTCTTGGTCACATGGGAGAGCGGGGCATGAGGTGCTGATGAAGGACAGGAGGATTCCAGCTTTGGATGAGGGTGTTGTAGAGGTCTGTGAGCCATGTCAGATGGGCAAGCAACACAAGGTAAAATTTTTACCAGTTCAGTGCACATTACAGGTCCCTTGGAGCTAGTACACAGTGATGTTTGGGGTCCAGCTCCGGTTTCGGGCAGAATGGGGCCAATATTTCATGACTCTGATTGATGATTTTTCAAGAAAGGTCTGGGTATATTTCTTGAAGGAAAAGTCAGAGGTCTTCTTCAAATTTCAAGCATGGCAGGCTGAGGTGGAGAAGGAACAGGGAGATATGTAAAGGTGGTGCGGTCTGATAATGGTGGAGAATTCACAAGTAAGGAGTTTTTAAATTTTGCACAGACGAAGGCATCAAAAGGTAATTTTCAGTAGTTAGAACTCCTCAGCAAAATGGAGTGGCTGAGAGAGTGAACCGAACTCTCATGGAGAAAGCTAGATGTATGAGATTGCAAGTAGGATTACCTAAAATGTTTTGGGTGGACACAGTTGACACAGCAGCCTACTTGGTGAATAGGTCTCCTCATGTCAAGCTTAATGGGAGGTTACCAGAGGATATATGGTCTGGTAGACAGGTGGAGCTTAGCCATATCAGAGTTTTTGGATGTACAGCATTTGTACATGTGGATGCCAGTCAGCGGACCAAATTGGATGCCAAAGCCAAAAAATGGTATTTATTGGATATCCGCGAGGAGTCAAGGGATACAGGCTATGGGATCCCTTGGAGCAGAAGGCCATGATCAGCAGGATGTGGTTTTTGATGAAAGCTCAGTCCTCAAGAAGCAGGAGGTGGTAGAGGTTCAGCCGGAGGCCCAATCGGACGCGGGTGGGCAGCAGGAGACTCAGCAAGGCGCAGCTGAGCAATTAACCTCTTATGATATTTTACCTTTTGTAGGATCGCCAAGAGGACATGAGATTCAGGTGGAGCATACTCCAGATATGTCTTCACATGCGGGACCAGCCAGATGCATGCTTACGGTAGAGATGAGCATAGGGAGGAGTCACATCCTGGGATAGGCATCGGCATTGCACCACATAAGCCAATGAGGGTTATTCGGCAACCAGAGCGATATAGGTTTGGCGAGACCATGTCATATGTATTAGTGGCTGCCAGTGGAGGACCAGTTACCTACCAGGAGGCAATGACAAGACAGGATAGAGACAGGTGGGTCCAGGCAATGGCGGAAGAGATGCAGTCCCTGCTGAAGAATCAGACTTGGCAGTTGGTGTCACTGCCAAGTGGAAAGAAGCCCATTGGTTGTAAATGGGTATTTCAGTGCAAAGAAGGAGCCACATAGAAGGAGAAGATCAGGTATAAGGCCAGGTTAGTGGCCAAAGGATTTTCTCAGAAAGAAGGCATTGACTATAATGAGGTGTTCTCTCCAGTGGTACAACACACATCTATCAGGATGTTGCTGAGCATTGTAGCAATGCAGAATTTGGAACTTGAGCAGATGGATGTCAAGATGGCCTTCCTTCATGAGGATTTGGAGGAAGAGATTTATATGGAGTAGCCAGAGGGGTTCATAGAACCGGGGTCAGAAAGAAAGGTATGTCATTTGCAGAGATCCTTATATGGTTTGAAGCAGTCACCGCGTCAGTGGTATCTGCGGTTTGATACATTTGTGAAGATCATCGGCATGTCTAGATGTGAGTATGATCCCTGTGTTTATTTCCAGATTTTAGAAGATAATTCAGATTATACTTGCTTTTGTATGTGGATGATATGTTAATTGCATGCAAAATAAAGCTCTTGTGGAGGATCTAAAGGCAACATTATCAGCTAAGTTTGAAATGAAGGATTTAGGTCCTGCTACATGGATTTTGGGGATGGAAATTTTCAGGAACAGACATAGGAGGTTGCTTCATTTATCTCAGGGGACTTATATCAGGAGGATCTTGGAGAGGTATAGTATGGATAGTGCAAAGCCTGCCGCATTACCATTGGCTGGTCATATTAAGCTCTCCAAGACTATGTCACCGAGTTCTGAGAAAGAGGCCGAGGAGATGTCCAAAGTACCTTATGCTTCAGGAGTTGGCAGTCTCATGTATGCTATGGTGTATTGTAGGCCTGACCTTGCATATGCTGTTAGCCAAGTTACAGATTCATGGCTAATCCGGGTAAAGCACATTGGAGAGCTCTGAAAGGGATCTTCAAATATCTTGTTGGCACAGTCAGTGTTGGTATATGCTATGGGTATAGTAGCATAGAGGATGGCACTAGACTGACCATGGAGGCTCAGGATCGGATAGCAGGTTTTGTTGATGCTGACTATGGAGGTGATTTGGACACCAGGAGGTCAACCACAGGATATGTCTTTATGTTGAATGGTGGTCCAATATCATGGAGGTCAAGTCTGCAGCCAGTGACGGCTTTGCCTACTACAGAGTCAGAGTATATTGGTATTTCAGAGGCTGCAAAGGAGGCTATGTGGCTGAAAGGTCTTGCACTGGAGATTGGGATAGCACAGGGGGTGATCAGGGTATTTTCTGATAGCGAGAGTGCTTTATGTTTGGTCCAGAATCCAGTCTATCATGCTAGGACCAAACATATTGACATCAGATACCACAGATCAGGGATCTTATGGAGGATGGTGAGTTGGAGCTTGTGAAAGTATTTACCAAAGATAATGCAGCGAATGCACTCACTAAGGTACTACCTCGGGATAGCTTCTTCATATATGGAGCACAGATGGGATTGATCGACTAGGTGGAGCTTACTGTAACTTTGATGCACCAAGGTGGAGATTGTAAGCTAAGGTGTGGCACATCCAAAGTCCAGGAGAGTCACACAGGTTTGAGAGCTTAGGCTACATAAGTTCTTAGGTTCCTAAGTCATTTGGGTCGGCTTGTGACCCAAGAATAGAGAGCATGTGAGTCATGGGTGTACATGGGCTCGGGTTTGAGTGCTTTCGTGCACGGCTTAGAAGGGAGTTTTTTTTGAGAGAATGTTTAATAACCTAATCGTAGGTTATGGATCTGGGTCTAGGAGGATTGGGCTTAGGTTTCTGAATAGATTTCTATATTTTAGGGAGTTTGTTAGAGAGTTGGTTACAGGCCGGTGCGGATAAGTCTTATTATCTAAGATGGATGATTATTTAAGGCTCTATCTGAATGTAACCAGAGAGAGAAACGAAACCTCAGAAAAATAAAGGCATTCTCTCTTTTTCTTCTATATCCATCTATTCTTCTCCTCCTTTATCTTCTCTTACGCGTCTGATCTTGGCGGAAGCTGCGCAACAATGACATGGGACGTGGTCATTGGAATTGGATGGCTTAGCAAGTTCACATGCAAAAGTATGGACTGCATTAAGGAAATGACTTTGAAAATTTTGATTGGCGTTTCTTTTGGTAAAATCAATCAGCTATTGAGGTGATATTTCATGATAGATGCTAAGCATATTTGTTATTAAACCCCCCCTACAACAAAAAAAAAAAACCTTTTTTTTTTCTCCTTGTCTCAAATATATCATGACATAGAGTATATAGATGTTATTAATATAATTTGCTATGATTATTTTGATTCAACTAGATTTCACCATAATAATTGGCCAAATTTATCCAGATGGGCTCCCTATAATGCCTATCCTAACAAAAGTATGCTAGAATTATCAAGGTGGGTAAAGACAAAAATAATTTTGTAGCCTTAAGCCTTCATCCTTTAAAATTCAACTAAATGAAATAAATTAGATATAAGTTATAGGTAACATGAATTAACTATTAGTAAAGGTTAATAATATGCCATTTTATGTGCATGCATGCCCATACACCGAATAAAAGAAAATATATATATAATATGTTCCTAAAAATTATTTTTTATTTTTTGATAAGATTTCTTTTTAAGTTGAAAAGTCACACCAAATGGCCTTATACTTGAAAATAATAGGTGCAATACTCTAGCATTTGACTAATGTTGTATTATATCATGCGATTTTGCTATCATTTTTGTTAAAATAAGTATATAATATTGCCAAAATCACATAAGCTTGTACATATGTATAAATACAAACTAATTATTTTTATTTTTTTAAAAAAAATTATATATCTCAAAAATCGCCAAGGATGTGAATGCCCGTAACATCATTCATCCTATGAGCTGTGATAGCTAGCTTTTAGAAAAAAGAATCACAAAAAAACATGATATTTTAAATAAAAAAAAATATGCCTTCCTATGTGCAGCGCATTAATTGGAGCTCATATTTTTTGCATGAGGAAACAATGCTATACAGTTGGCATATATTTTTACTTCCTTTCAATTGATGGCCGAACTAAAGTGCCTTTCTTTCTTACTTTTTTTTTTTATTATTGTTTTTGTTGATAAAAAAGTTATATATTTAAATAACGAAAGCCTGTTATCTTAGCTATTTTATAGTCGTCTAAGTTACAAGACTAATTGCATAATTTGCTATGATTCTGTTATTATTATTATTATTATTATTATTTTGTAAGACCAAGTCCTGGATGGAGAGTGGCTATTGACTTGAGAATTAACGCGTGCTCAAGTCATCAAGCCCGTCCACATTTCCGTTCCAATAGCGTACTAGTCTTCTCTGCACAATTTTCTTGGATGAAGAAGAAGAGACTTTTTGACATCTCTTTCCTCTGAGTCGATCAAAGCTTAGATTTCAAAATAGTTGAAGCTCGGAAGGAAATCTACAAGGCTATCATATTCCCTTGTTACAAACCAATAGCTTATCATTTAATATGTGAAATATTCTCATCACCGTAAGACGAACCCGAGATACTACTCATCACAACTGAAATGAAGTGCCATGGATGTGCATTAAAAGAACCGAGATATTCCATTATCTTGGCCAATATACGGCTGTAACATCTCAAAAATATAGTCAATTGAAGTATGCATAAAGATGAAATACTTAAATCTGATGGATTTCTACCATTAATGGCTTTTTTTTGTAGCATAAAGATGAAATACTTAAATCTTGCACGTATCATAATAATTAAAAAAAATAAGAGTGCAAAAAAAAAAAAAAAGCAGTGTAGGAAATGATTGAGTAGGAATAGGTATGTTGTCTCTTGAATTCAAATATAGTCAATTGGAGTATACATTTAAAGTAATATATAAAATGGTTAAATTAAAAATGGCAACACCATTTTTTTAAGCATAATTAGATGCTTATTAACAATAACATTACAACATCCAAAAAACAATGTTCATATAATTACAACATCATTGGTATTGTCGCTAAGTACCATTAATGTGTCATATTATTTTACTTTCTAGCACACAAGCACATTATAAGTGCAACCTTATGATAATCTCATTACAAGTAGTATATTATTTTACTTTATATCACACATACATGTGCATACACAAGCAGCATCATACATGTGCATACACAAGCAGCGTATAGATATACATGCACATTCACTCATAGCAATAGAATTTTTGACCAATAGATTTGAAGACGCTGGCAATTCAGGAATGCTCAAATCTCCTTGCAACGATAAGTGATCGGCTTGATTAGTAAACTCCTCAAGATGGCATGGTTATTGCCCATTTCCAGAGAGATGCATCAACCTTTGTTTAATATAGCAAAGAAAAAGCAAAGAATGTGAGACTTGGCGACTAAATTTTAGCAAAAATTATAAATATTTTCTTCATATGTGACTCTTCTAACGAAAGAAGTTTGTTAGATCTAAAAAAATTAAAATAGCAAAAACATCAAATCATAAGCCAACGATGCTTTGAAAATTACCAATAAAAAATTTTCATAAATCTCTTTTTTATGAAAAAGTGAGGGAAAATTTTTTTCACAAAAATGCTTAAATTGAAAATGAAACTCCATTTTTACTGAAAGCACAATTAGATGCTTATTAATAATAGCATTACAACATCCCAACAATAATGTCCATGTAATACAACTCCATTTTTAAGGCTCATATTATTTTACTTACTAGCGCACAAACACATTGCAACCTTATTGATAATCTCACACAAGCAGTATATCATTTTAATTTATATCACACATACATGTAGATACACAAGTAGCATATAGACATACATGCACACTCACACATGGCAATAGAAATCTTGAACGATAGATTTGGAGATACATGCCAGCATTTCAGGAATGCTCAAATCCCCTTGCAATGATGAGTGAATTAGCTTGATTGGTGAACTCCTCAAGATGGCATGGTAATTGCCCAGAGATGCATCAACTTAGGTTAAATCTAGCAAAGAATAAACAAAGAATTTGAGACTTGGCGACTAAGTTTTAGCAAAATTATGAATTTTGCTTCATATTTTGTGACTTTTCTAATCAAAGAAGTTTGTCATATAAGAAAATCGGGACAGTAAAACATCAAATCGCTTAGCCCCTCTCCATCACATTCTTAACCTTGGTAATGTTCAGAAGTCATGAGCGGTAAGAAAATAATCATCATGTTAAAAGTCTACCGCTGAGGACACTTGAAGCGGCAAGGTCCTTGTCATTGCACTTAGTGCGTTGTGAGGGCATAATAAGTTGCCTTGTGAGGACATAATAAGTTTTGGCATCTAGTAAACTAGCAGTTCACATGCTCTTCAATCTTAGCGCCACTTCAAACTAAAGACAATCCTTTTTTATGGAGCTCGCTCATGTGCATCTTGGCTGGGAAGAGGGGCGCACTGGCCGGCGTTGGAGGAGGCCACGGGAGGATGGAAAAAAAAATAAAGTTTTATTTTTAAAAAAATTATTAAATATTAAGTTTATTAACTAATGGATTGACCATAAGTTTTAAATTTGATTTTGCCATTTGAATACCATGTATGCTGCCATGCGAAATAAATCAAATGGTATTTTCTTGTTTAACGATCAAAGTGTAACAAAAAAAAAAGTTTAGGATTACATTTGCAACTTTTTAAGTTCAAAGATTAAAGTGATACAGCTCTCTCTAAGCCTAAGGATTAATACTATAGTTTGTCCCCCCCAAAAAAAAGTGCTTATGGACACCTTGTGATTGGCTCCATATAGTGAGAGTATTTCCTCATATACAACCCCATGCTTTAGAACAATAATTGTTGTCATCAGAATTAAGATCCATGGCCAACTAACCACTCATGTTTGAAGATGAAATAGAATCTTTAGATTATTCCTGGTGTGGCTGATCCAACGCCGTTAGAGAACCGTGAAGGAAACTGACGGAGCCCTGCTTTGTCCTCTGATGTCCCTTCGGCTGATGCGGCTGATCAAACCACATGACCCACGAGATGGAGGGATCACGAACTCAATGTCACACGGTCCGGCACACTCCGCTCTTCTCGGCCTTGGGCTCATCTTAGCAGCGGCCCACCTCGACCTTGGTGCTGGTCTTGGCATCGGCGGCGGCCCACTTCGACCACGGCGTCAATGACCGTCTCCTCTGGGTGGTATTATCTTTTGCACAATTTCCGGAGATAATGATGCAACAGCAAAACCCAGAAAAGGAACTTTGGCTCCGGCCTTTGGCTCCAGCCTCCAGCGCCGGCCTCTAGCAACGGCCTCTCGCTCCGGCCTCCAGCGACGGCCTTTGGCTCCGGCCTCCAGCGACGGCCTCCAGCGCCGGCCTCCAGCGACGGCCTTTGGCTCCGGCCTCTAGCGACGGCCTCCAGCGCCGGCCTCTGGCTTAGACCTCCAGCGATGGCCTCCAGCGCCGGCCTCCAGTGACAGCCTCTAGCTCTGGCTTCCAGCGACGGCTTCGGTCCTAACTTGGTGCCTTTTTCGCATACACAATGACCCGCCTCAGACAACGGATCCCGAGATTCGAGGTCTATTGCCGTGTATCTCGCTCACTGAAATCACGGGCAAGTGCCACCACAATCGGAAGTTACCGCTACAAGCGGCCCTCATCCAGCAATGGCTTAACCACTCATCGTTCAAAGAAACTTATCTCAACAAGGAAGATTCGATGATTCCAACGGAACGAGGTAAACGGGACCCCCAAACAGGTATAAGAGGAGAACCCAAGCTCAATGCAAGGGATCTCTCTTTCTCTCTCCCTATCTATCGCTCTCTATCTCAACTCTTATCTCATTACTACAGAACTGAGCGACAAGTTTACTAACTTGAGCGTCGGAGGGTCCTTGCCGGGAGCACCGGCCGGGGGACTTCTTGCAGGGTTCCAACGAAGGGAGACGACCCCTCCATCCCACTTGGAAGCCAACGACAAACCTCATCATGCCCGTCGCTCAATACGAGTGATTTGTTCGCATCAGATTGGCGCACCAGGTAGGGGCGGCAGATCAGCGATGCTAGTTTTCAGATCCTCGTCCCCCTTTAATCAAAATGGTGGATCTAAAGGTAGTGATGAAAAAAAAATCCAAAAGCTTTCACCACTTATACTGGGGGGTACCTTCAGCGAGCTAAGCAGAAGCATCAGAAGCAACATCTCAAGACCACACAACAACGAGCAAAGGCTTCCACTCACTCTTGGTTCGTTGCTTAGGCCAGCCATCCTTCATCCCGCCAAGAATCTTCCCAGCAAGAGGTCCACCATCCTCAAGCTCACCAACGACTTAAAGCTCAGAGAGCCTCACTCGCCGCCCAAGCAGCCTTCTCTCCTATGGATGGCGACACAGAGGGAGGCCCAAGTAAGGGCAGCGGTACCTCCACTTCAACTAATTTGATTCCCTGAGGGGTAGACCACCAGCAGGAGCGCTCAAGTCTATAGAAGGAAAACATGGGTGCCGCAAGAGCTAAGTATGCTGCACTTAAGATAGTATTTCTTTCATTGATACTTAAAAATGTCATGCAAGGGAGACCGATTCTGCATTAGCATTCAAGACCAACCTTGCATTGGCATCTTAAAGACCAAACGACCGACTCCGTGTCGGCAATAAAGACCGGCTCCGCATCGGCACCAAAGACCAGTTCCGCACCGGCAACTTAAGACCGGCTCCACATCGGCAAAAAAGATCGGTTCCGCATCGGCAACTTAAGACCGGCCCCGTGTCGGCACAAAAGACCGGTTCCGCACTGGCAACTTAAGACCGGCTCCGCATCGGCACAAAAAGACCAGTTCCGCATCGGCAATTTAAGCACGGCTCCGCGTCGGCACCTCCAAGCCCGGCTCCGCCTCGGCACCTTCAAGCCCGGCTCCGCCTCGGCACCTCCAAGCCCGGCTCCGCCTCGGCACCTTCAAGCCCGGCTCCGCATCGGCACCTTCAAGCCCAGCTCCATGTTGGCACACTCAAGCCCGGCTCCGTGTCGGCACATTCAAGCCCGGCTCCGTGTCGGTACAAAAAGACCGGTTCCATACTGGCAACTTAAGACCGGTTCCGCATCGCCACAAAAAGACCGGTTCTGCATCGGCAATTTAAGACCGGCTCCGCGTCGGCACCTCCAAGCCTGGCTCCATGTCGGCACCTTCAAGCCCGGCTCTGCGTCGGCACAAAAAGACCGGTTCCGCACCAGCAACTTAAGACCGGCTCCGCGTCGGCACAAAAAGACCGGTTCCGTACTGGCAACTTAAGACCGGCTCCGCATCGGCACCTTCAAGCCCGGCTCCGCGTCGGTATATTCAAGCCCGGCTTCGCGTTGGCACAAAAAGACCGGTTTTGCATCGGCAACTTAAGACCGGCCCCGCGTCGGCACAAAAAGATCGGTTCCGCACCGGCAACTTAAGACCTGCTCCGCATCGACACCTCCAAGCCCGGCTCCGCATCGGCACCTTCAAGCCCGGCTCCGCGTCGGCACAAAAAGACCGGTTCTGCACCAACAACTTAAGACCGGCTTCGTGTCGGCACAAAAAGACTGGTTCCGCACGGGTAATTCAAGCCCGGCTCCGCGTCGGCGTCTTCAAGCCCGGCTCTGCGTCGGCACAAAAAGACCGGTTCCGCACCGGCAACTTAAGATAGGCTTAGTGTCGGCACAAAAAGACCGGTGCCGCACCGGCAACTTAAGACCGGCTCTGCATCGGCACCTTCAAGCCCGACTCCACGTCGGCACATTCAAGCCCGGCTCCGCATCGGCACAAAAAGACCGGTTCCACACCGGCAACTTAAGACTGGTTTGTTTCGCACCGGCAACTTAAGACCGGCTCCGCGTCGGCACCTCCAAGCCCGGCTCCGCGTCGGCACCTTTAAGCCCGGCTCCGCATCGGCACAAAAAGACCGGTTCCGCACCGGCAACTTAAGACCGGCTCCGCGTCGGCACAAAAAGATTGGTTCCGCATCGGCAATTTAAGACCGGCTCCGTATCGGCACCTCCAAGACCGACTCCGCGTCGGCACCTTCAAGCCCGGCTCTGCGTCGGCACAAAAAGACCGGTTCCGCACCGGCAACTTGACTGGCTCCGCATCGGCACAAAAAGACCGGTTCTGCACTGGCAATTTAAGACCAGCTCCGCATCAGCACCTCCAAGCCCGGCTCCGCGTCGGCACTAAAGATCGGCTCTGCGTCGGCATCAAAGACCGGTTCCGCACTGGCAATTTAAGACCGGCTCCGCATCGGCACCTCCAAGCCCGGCTCCGCATCGGCACCTTCAAGCCCAGCTCCGCATCGGCTCACTCAAGCCCAGCTCCGCGTCGGCACTCCAAGCCCGGCTCCATGTCGGCACCTTCAAGCCCAGCTCCACATCGGCACACTCAAGCCCGGCTCTGTGGTGGCACATTCAAGCCCGGCTCCACGTCGGCACCTCCAGCCCGGCTCCGCATCGACACATTCAAGCCCGGCTCCGCATCGGCACCTCCAAGCCAGGCACCGCATCGGCACATTCAAGCCCGGCTCCACATCGGCACCTCCAAGCCTGGCTCCGCATCGGCACCTTCAAGCCCGGCTCCGCGTCGGCACCTCCAAGCCCGGCTCCGCGTCGGCACCTTCAAGCCCAGCTCCGAGTCGGCACCTTCAAACCCGACTCCGCATCGGCACCTCCAAGCTTGGCTCCGCGTTGACGCTCCAAGCCCGGCTCCACGTTGGCACACTCAAGCCCGAGTCTCCCCTCGATACTCAAGCCCGGCTTCGCGTCGGCAATCCAAGCCCAAGACCTCCTGCGGATTCTATTCCATCTGCCCTTGGATTTCAGCACTGGTCCCCCCCCCCGCATTCAATCAACACGATTCCCTAGGGGTAGGTCATCAACTCTGCAAGAGACCAATTTCTTTAAAGAAAAAGGCACCTGAGCCTGATCCAAGCACCCTCAGGTCACCCTCCGGGGTGAAAAGGCATCTGACGACTCTCAACTCTCTGGTCACCCTCTGGGGTTAAAGGCTCCCGAGCATGGTCGAATCCCAGTGACTCGGGTCATCCTCCGGGGTTCAAAAGGCTTTCGACAGCCTCAACTTTGCCTCAGCGGCTTCGTTACAGCCTCAACGGCTTCATTTCAGCCTCAACGGTCTCAACTTTGTATCAACGGCCAACGGCCAATCGGGTAATACCTTTGTATAAATTACACACTTGCAATATATAACTGGTTACTTTCAGCCATCAAGAAGCCCCAAGACAACTCACAGCTGGGAGAAGCCGACTCCCCAGCTCATAGTTGACGGGCATCCGCTCCCAAGCTCTCAAGCCTGTAATCGACGTCGACATCAAACATGATGCAAAGGCAAACATCTACGAAAAAGCCTCAACGGCTCCCTCTGCCTCAGGAGCATCATTGCGGCCTCACTGGCTCTCTGCCTCCATGGCATGTGGATGGGGACCCACATCCAAACATCATGTCAAAAGTTGAAGACCCAAAGTCAGGTGGGGATCAGCCACTTGGGAGGTAACGCCCCTTTCACCTTGCTGGGGTGGGCCCGCTTCATCTTAGGAGCGAGGGGGCATCTGATGTGGCTGATCCAACGCTGTTAGAGAACCGTGAAGGAAACTGACGGAGCCCTGCTTTGTCCTCTGATGTCCCTTCGGCTGATGCGGCTGATCAAACCACATGACCCACGAGATGGAGGGATCACAAACTCAATGTCACACGGTCCGATGCACTCCGCTCTTCTTGGCCTTTCATCTTAGCAGCAGCCCACCTTGACCTTGGTGCCGGTCTCGGCGTCAGCGGCGGCCCACTTCGACCACGGCATCGGTGACCATCTCCTCTAGGTGGTATTATCTTTTGCACGATTTCCAAAGATAATGATGCGACAGCAAAACCCAGAAAAGGAACTTTGGCTCCGGCCTTTTGTTCCGGCCTCCAGCGCCGGCCTCCAGCGACGGCCTCTAGCTTTGGCCTCCAGCGACGGCCTTTGGCTCCGGCCTCCAGCGACGGCCTCTGACTCCGGCCTCCAACGACGGCCTTTGGCTTCGACCTCCAGCGATGGCCTCCAGCACCGGCCTCCAGCGACGGCCTCTGGCTCTGACCTCCAGCGATGGCCTTTGGTTCCGGCCTCCAGCGATGGCCTCCAGCACCGGCCTCCAGCGACGGCCTCTGGCTCCGGCTTCCAGTGATGGCTTCGGTCCTAACTTGGTGCCTTTTTCGCATAAACAATGACCCACCTCAGAAAATAGATCCTGAGATTCGAGGTCTATTGCCATGTATCTCGCTCACTGAAATCACGGGCAAGTGCCACCACGATAGGCTGTTACCGCTACAAGCGGCCCTCATCCAGCAACGGCTTAACCACTCGCCGTTCAAAGAAACTTATCTCAACAAGGAAGATTTGATGGTTCCAACAGAACGAGGTAAACGGGACCCCCCAAACAGGTATAAGAGGAGAACCCAAGCTCAATACAAGGGATCTCTCTTTCTCTCTCCCTATCTATCGCTCTCTATCTCAACTCTTATCTCGTTACTACAGAACTGAGCGACAAGTTTACTAACTTGAGCGTCGGAGGGTCCTCGCCGAGAGCACCGACCGAGGACTTCTTGCAGGGTTCCGAAGAAGAGAGATGACCCCTCCATCCCACTTGGAAGCCCATGACAAACCTCAGCATGCCCGTCGCTCAATACGGGTGATTTGTCCGCATCAATTCCCATTAAAAAGAAAGAGAAATAGAATCTTTAGATTATCGTGCATGATCATCTTTGTACTCAAAACAGGGCTTCAATATGAACTACTGGAGCAACAGGGCCTTGACAACTGATATTGAGAAAGATAACAATTTTGATGGAATTGCGACATGAAAAATAGAAAAATAAAATGCTCGAGTGAAAGGCATGACTTAACAGAGGGAAATAAGAGCTGAATAAAATACTGACCTTTCAGAAAGAGTGCTTCAGGATAGAGTTTCTTCTCTCCACTCGGCTCCATTCCGCCATCTATGCCTGATTAGGGGATGTGTTGAACCTTCTGTCGCTCCTCCACGTTCCCACTTCCTCCACGTATTCTCTCTATGAACTCCTCTGGCATCTCACCAAGTACAAGTCTTGGAGGCTTGTTAGATGTTCAATGCCCTGAGGTAGCAGCTTCATTCCTCTGCAGCTCCGCAGGACAATTTAGACAGGTTTGGCAATGCCCCTTCCTCCATGATTATCGAATCGAGCTGGTTCGAACCATCCAACAAGAGGGTACTTGAGTTTAGGAAAGTCTCCTGCATGGAAGCACATCTCCTGCCCCTCATACGCCTCAATTATCCATAGCACGGCCAAATTAGGCAGCGCACGCAGCAAAGGCAGTGGGTCTTCTCTCAAGCTAGACCAAACCAAATTCAACGCCGAAGGCCCGTTAGAGATCCCAACCAGCAAGGAAGCACCCCATGTTCCAGTCGTCCTTTTAAATAAAGCTTCTTGTAGAGGAACCCTGGTGGCTTTAGATTTTCCAACCGCAGTGACTCTCCTTTGTCGCTAGCTACAATGTCCAGGTGGACCAGGTGGCTCATCTTTGATATGGAGGAACAGAGCTCCACTGAATGCTTGCCTCTTACTCTGCTTATTCTCAAGGTTCTCAGTTGTGTGAGATTGCCCATGTGTCGGACCATGTCTTCATCTGCTTCAACTGATTGCAGACTCTGCAAGTTCTTCAAATTCCATATCCCTTTAGGTGCTTTAACACCAAATCCTGGATAACTACTATGCGCAAACAAATGCCGCAGATTCCTGAGTTGAGTAATCCCATCGGGCAGCTCCTCAATATTACTGAGATATAGATCTAAGGTTTGTAGCTTTGCAGCCTTCCCAAGGATCTAGGAAGCTTCTTCACCAAGGTTCTCCTCAAACCCAGGTAATGCAGTTGAATAAATGGTCAGTCGTCTGGAACAACCTCAATGGGAGCACCTTCTAGATCCAAAACCCTCAAAAGCCTAAAGCTACTTCCATTGTAGTCAATGACTTCCAAGAGAAACTAGTCATGTCAACCATGAAGAGAGAGCGAACATTGGACATACCTCTCAGTGATTGTGAATCATTGATGCCCTTTTGAATTGATATGCGACGAGCTTTGCCAATCAATTCGGCTTCATCATCATTATAAACCATGCCGAAGTATTCCTCTTTAGATATTGTCAAAGTTAAATCTCTCACAAGATCATGCATTCGGCAAACTTCACTCTACCAAAAAAATTCCTTTCGGACAACTTGAAGCATACATCGATGAATAAGCTCATTGAGGTTTTTCTCTGCCTCCTGTTCTTCAGATATTCCTTTCCTTTTCTGAACAAAACCTTCTGCAACCCATAACCGGATTAGCTTCTTCCTCCTTATGAGATGATCCTCTGGAAACATGCTACAATATAAGAAGCAGCTTCGTAGATGATAAGGGAGATCTTTGAAACTGAGATGCAATATATTTTTACCCTTTCGGACATCGGCATGTCAGAGTCTTCCCAATTGAAGCCCTCATAGAATTCGCTCCATTCCAATTCTTCTCTCTCTCGATATGACAGTGCGCTGCCTGCGGCCACAATAGCAAGAGGTAAGCCGTGGCACCTCTCCAAGATCTTTCTCGCCCAGTACTCAAGATCTGGAGGGCAACTTTTGTCCGGATATTTCTGGAATGCTTTGTTACAGAAGAGAACCCATGAGTCGTCCTCTTGCAGAGGCTGTAGTTCGAGAACACGGCCTGCAACTGCTATGTGTGCTACATGTTTATGCCGAGTTGTTAGGACAATTCTACTTCCACATTTACTATCTACCAGCATTGGACTCATTTCTTCATGCCAACGATTTGCGTGCCACACGTCATCTAGGACAATAAGATACCTCTTCTGTTGCAAATAACCGCGAAGTGTCTCCGCCAGTCTGTCCCCAGGCAGCGTGCCAATGTTGGGTGGACGAATGTCATCATTTCCCTTGAAGAAGTCTTCTATGATTCTTCTTGTTAGATCTTCGGCTGTATATTCTTGGGAGACAGCCACCCGTGCTCTGCAATCAAAATGTCGCTCTACTTCTTGACTCTTATAGACTTCATCAACAAGAGTGGTCTTTCCCAGTCCACCCATCCCCCATACTGAAACTATGGTGCGTGATGGCTCCTCATCAATCAGCCACCCCACTATTTGCTTCTTGTGCTCCTCAAGCCCACAATCTCATCTTCGTCAAGGAAGTAAGAGCGTCCATACGGTGTCGATGCCTTACAGCAGAATCATCTGGGTGAGTCGTCCTGTCATCGATAACATAACTTTGTTTCAAATTGAAAGTTTGTTAAGTATTTTCTGAACTTGTTGTAACTTGTTTCGGATACCATGCCAGGCCATGATATGCTTGCATTGTCTGAAAGCTGTGTGAGAGAACCATAGAATCCACGCCGTTGTTGCTCTCCCACTAGATTTGTGTATTCATCGATGATGTCTTCGAGCTGGTAGACCAAGTCCCTTAAAATCTTCACCCACTCTTCCATCGTTCGTCAGAATCTTTCCTTCTATCCACATATTTTATGTAGGCTTTCATGAGATCAAACTCACACATGATTGATTTCAGTTTGCTGTGTACTTCTTTCCATGGCGATGCAGCTTTGAGCAGTCGGGAACAAGCAGGTATAAGCTCTTCTTCAGCGATGTCTGACCCTATCTTTTGGATCGTGGACATTAAGAGAGCTTCTGCCATGTTTGAGCTGCCTGATCTCAGGGAAGCTGTGTGTGACTATGGGAACAGGAAGGTTAGGGCATCAGCTTAATTTGAAGGTAAAGGAGAATTCCTATTCCTTGTTTTTTCCTTTGGTCACATGGATGTATGATGAAAGTACACATCGGTTCCTTTCTTTTGCAACATTTTCCTTTGTAAAGGAAGCTCTATCATTTAGCAAAGTAGAGAAAATTGGTCATACATAGCTTCGGATTTTGGAATTTACTGTCAACTTCTCTGAGAAAAGAAGGAAAGGAGCTTAATTAAAACAAGAAAGGGCTTGAAACAAGGAAAAGAAAACTACGAACGGGAAGAATAATGAAGCTCAAGATTATTGAAGTAGCTTTAGTTTTGTTGGAAACAAGGTGGGCACACAAGATTGACAAAAATGGAGGATTCTTTCAATAAGAAAATGATACTCTATATTAGAGGGAATACAACTTTTGGGTCTCTCTCTATTTTCAACATCATCATCTCTTCTTCTACTTCTTCTACATTCATGGGCAAACACCTCCCATATTTATAATCATCTAGATGTCCTTTCATATATCACTATTTAATACATGCATAGAAAAACTAAAAGACATTTGCAGAAAATTAAGAGTCAATTACAAATACTAAGAGTCAATTTTAAATTTCTGAACTATCTCATTTTAAAATGACTCTTCCTTCTCCCATGAAGCCTTTGGTCTTTTCAAGAGTGACTCATCCTTTCTCCCATGAAGCCTTTGGTCTTTTCAAGAGTGACTCATCCTTTCTCCCATGAAGCCTTTAGTCTTTCAAGAATGTATTAAAAACAAGTTTAATATTCCAACATTTCCTCCCGTAAACTTGTTTTTTCATGATGCCATGACTCCAAGCATCTTTCTTAGCTTTTGAAAAACTTCACTTTATACACCCATTTGACGTCTATCGCCTTTTGTCCTTTTGAAAGTGAAGTCAACTCCCATGTATTATTCTTTTCTATGGCAAGAATCTCCTCCTTCATTGCTTTTCTCCATTCAACTTTCTGCATAGCTTCATCAAATGTTAGAGGTTCAATATCAGCAAATAAACAATATAAATCAACTTGTTCAACTTCTTCTGTTTCATCATAAAGATCACTAATACTTCTAAACTTTCTTGTTGACTCTTCAGGGCTTATAGAACTTCTTGAGGAAGTCGGTGTAACTTGTGGTGATGAAGATGATCTTGCTGGTGACAAGATTGGTTGAGTAGCTTCCTCATTTGTATTCTCCTCAGCTTCATTATAAGGTGTTATATTTGATATGAGAATCTTTGCCATTCCAATCCCATACTCCATATTCATTGAAAATCACATCCCGACTGATGATGACCTTATTTGTCATTGGATTATATAATTTGTAGGCTTTGGATTGCTCACTATATCCTATGAAGATGCATTTTTGGCTTCGATCATCAAGCTTCTTCCTCTTCTCTTGTGGTACTTGGGTATAGGCAATACACCCAAAAATCTTCATATGGCTTACTCCTGGTTTGTAGCCACTCCAAGCTTCTTCTGGTGTCATACCTTTGATGGCTTTTGTTGGGCTTCGGTTGATAAGATATGCTGCACATGCCACCCCTTCAGCCCAAAAATGCTCGGAAAGGTTCTTCTCTTTCAACATGCTTCTAGTCATGTCAAGAATGGTCCGGTTCTTCCTCTCGGCCACTCCATTTTGTTGTGGAGAGTACGGAGCGGTGAATTGATGTCGAACTCTTCTTCATCACAATAGCTTCTAAAAGCATTTGACATATATTCTCCGCCTCTATCGGATCTCAAAATCTGCACTTTATTGTTACTTTCTTTTTCAACTAAAGATTTGAAATATTTAAACATAAAGAGTGCAACCGACTTTTCTTTAAGAAAATAAACCCACAACTTTCTACTAAAGTCGCCAACAAATGTTATAAAATATTTGTTGCCACCATAAGATTCTGGAAGAGGTCCACATATATCAGTATGCACTAGTTGTAATGGTCTTGTTGCTTTCCAAGATTTTCTACTTTTGAAGGGAGCTCTTGCATGCTTAGCTAGTGTGCACTTCTCACAAACTTCATTTGGATAATTTATGTGTGGAAGACCTTTCACCATTCCCTTATTAGATAGTAATTTCAAACTTCCAAAATTTAAATGTCCAAACCTGAGATGCCAAAGCCAGGAAGGGTCCTTGATATCCACTTGCAAGCAATTTTGTGCTTCCGTCTTTAAGATAAGAGGAAACATCCTGTTCTTCGCCATCTGGACACGAGTAATCAGCTTTCCATTCCAATCTTTTAGAGTTAGAGATAATCCTTCCATATGAATTGCATAACCCTTCTCTAACAGTTGGCCAATACTTAAAATATTACTCTTCAAACTTGGCACATAATAAACATTGGAAATGAAATCAGGTTTACCATTCTTTTGCCAAATCATGATTTTACCTCTTCCTTTGATAGGAGCTTTGGAGAGATCCCCAAACTTCACATCACAAAACTCCCCTTCTTGCAATTCCACAAATAGCTCTTTTCTTCCACACATATGGTTTGAGGCTCCTGAGTCAAGAAACCATATATTCTTCAAGTCTCCATCTTCTTGGCATGACAAAAGAAGAGTCGGTTCTCCTTCTTGGTTGTTGGATTCAATGTTGTGGCTTTGCTTATTGTTCCAACACTCATAGCTATAGTGTCCATATTTTTGATAATTATAGCATTGAACATTGATCTTGATTGGTTACGACCTTCAATTGATCTTCTACCTCGTCCACGTCCACCTCTTCTGCCACCTCTTTCATTGTTGAAATTTGAGCTTTGGCCTCCTCCATCATATAGCTTCTTTGACCACGGCCATGGCTTCGACCACGACCACGGTAGTTGCTTCTACCACCACGGCCACCACGATAGTTGTTGTCGTCATCTCTTTTGTTACTATAAGCCAATTGAAGCCCTTGATCTTTCTCTTTTTGGTCTTTTGCCTCCACCTTGGATTGAAGTATTTGCTCCATATTATGTGCTTCATTTTTCTTTTGCATCTTTTGTTCATGAATTTGAAGTTTGCCCATCAACGCATTGATGGAGAGTGTATCAACATCATTAGCTTCTTCAATGGCGACAACAACATGCTCAAACCTCGGTGTCAAAGACCGAAGTATCTTCTCCACCACTCGAACATCTTCTACCTTCTCTCCATTTCTCTTCAATTGGTTTACAATAACCAATATCCGAGAGAAGTAGTCAAATATGTTTTCCGTCTCCTTCATGGTGGTGACTTCAAATTCTCCTCGCAATTGTTGAAGCCGGATTCGCTTCACCTTTTCTTCTCCTTTAAAGATAGTAGAGAGAGTATCCCAAGCTTGATTTGCAGAGGTTGCTTCAGCAATTCTCTCAAATGTCACCTCATCTAAAGCTTGATATAATTGGAACAAAGCTTTTTGTCTCTTCTCCTTAAGCCCCTTAAAGTATCTTTTTGTGCTTGATTGTACCCTCTTTCTTGCTCTGCTGTAGGCTCGGTGTAGCCATCTTGAACAATTTCCCATAGATCTTGTGAGCCAAATAAGGACTTCATTTGGATACACCAATTCCCATAGTTCTCCTTAGTAAGCTTGGAACTTGAATATGCACACCATCGTTGGCCATCTCCCTCAAGATTGGTCCTCTCAAAAAAACAAGGCTCTGATACCACTTGTTGGAAACAAGGTGGGCACACAAGATTGACAAAATGAAGGATTCTTTCAATAAGAAAAATGATAATCTATATTAGAGGGAATACAACTTTTGGGTCTCTCTCTATTTTCAACATCATCATCATCTTCTTCTACTTCTTCTACATTTCATGGGCAAACACCTCCCATATTTATAATCATCTAGATGTCCTTTCATATATCACTATTTAATACATGCATAGAAAAACTAAAAGACATTTGCAGAAAATTAAGAGTCAATTACAAAATACTAAGAGTCAATTTTAAATTTCTGAATCATCTTATCATTTTAAAATGACTCTTCCTTTCTCCCATGAAGCCTTTGGTCTTTTCAAGAGTGACTCATCCTTTCTCCCATGAAGCCTTTGGTCTTTTCAAGAGTGACTCATCCTTTCTTCATGAAGCCTTTAGTCTTTCAAGAGTGTATTAAAAACAAGTTTAATATTCCAACAAGTTTCTCTCCTCTTCCATCACTCTTGAACAAAAATTAATGCAAAAAAATTAATACAATCGAATTGCCCTACTTACCACAACCAGTTTATAAAGTCTGAATTTTTCCCTCTCAAATCACCACCACCTCATCTCTTTATTTTTGCTAAATGTTTGACCTTCTCCATCACCGTCTTCCCTCTGCACTCGTCTTCCAGATCTGGACTCTTGTGTGCAAGTTCTTCTCAAAATGAGAAGAGCCAGTTTCTTTGCCGATGGTGTGTTTTTTTGGGACTTGGTTCATGGAGGAGCATCCAATCCCTGGAATCAAAGGAGGGGAGACTTCTAGCTGGCGTGACCATCCTCCCAACTGCTCATGTGACATGCCACAGGAGCGGGCAGGTAGGCTGCCAAATATAAATATTTATTTTATTATTTGTTTACAATCTCGTTCTCCGACTTTGTTCATATGTTTTGACTAACGTACCTCATATTATTATTTATATAATTTTAATATATATATAATAATAATATAATAATATAATATAATATTAATCTTTGCAGTTTGTCTGGATGGGAGCTCCCCTGCATACCACCTCCACGAGAAGTGCATCAGCAACGATTCGTCCAGGAACCCAGGTGCGTCCTCGGACCGTTCTATTTCAATCACAACCGTTGATTCCGGGATAAATCTTGTTCAAGCCGTCCATTTGTTGTCTCATGGGTTGGGGGGAGGGCGTGTTAGAAAGAAGAAAGGTCCTTTCCGGCTGGTTTATTTTTGCCCCTCCAAGTACACGAAACCGATGAGGGAAACAAAAGGTTGCTGTGGAATTTTTATGCACTTGGTTGATAACCGAAAAGCGCCCAATTGAAGGGGGGGACGGCGTGGGTTCAGTAAAGCGCTTGACATGGTCATTCCTTATAAGTTGTAAAATTACCTGAATTAACAAGCTTCTGCTTATTTTTGGGTCATCCATGAGGTGCTATTTGATTGCAAGTTTTATGATTTTTTCCTGACAATTATATTGTTATTTTTTTGGCTAAAATATGTTTTACTAGATTTGTTATTTGGGGAGAGAAACTGATATCAGGTAAGAATTTAAATTATATTTTTATATTTTTTTATATTTTTTACTGGTATAAGGATCCATTTGGATCCTCGTTACAGAGACTTGGAGGGCCAGCTTCGAGAAAAATACGGAATCCCGTGTCTTTCATGAAACCAAAATTTTCAGTTTTGCAAGATACTAAAATTTGCTAAAATTGACAAAATACCTTCTCCAAAAAGCCAGTAATTTGGAAAATAACATCTTTAATTACTGGTGTGCTAGTATGATATGAATTTTTACAAACCTCTAGTAAGTTGCCAGTCAGCGTGCCAAATAGGTCAGTGCCTACTTGGCTTGATATACTCTACGAGGTTCAAGATAGAAAAGAACTTTAGCTATAATAGAATCCTGCTCCTGCGCCAATCAAGATACCTGATATCAGCCTATAAAAGGAGCAGGTATGATTTAATCTAGATTCTTTGAGAAAACTTAATAAGGCTTTAAGGTATCTCTCTGAGCCAATATGAAGAATCCTCCACGTTGGAGGATCACTTGATCATGCAACAAATCTTGGAGCCCTTCCTCTTCTGCTTGATATTTTTTTGTTCCGTAAATGACATTGCTAGTTGCATCGATCCCTCCATTAATTCATGGTAACGCCCATGCCCTCTTGCTTCTCAATCCCATCTTCAACTTCCTCTTATTATTCAAAGATGTCATCATTAGCATTGTCTAGTGGACAAAAAAAAGCAAAAACTATGATACCTAAGTGTCACACCTCAATCCTTACCTGGATTGAGTATATGACAGCCACATAACTCCTAGGTTTAATATCCCCATGTATGAATAATTTTATATCAGATAGAAAATTTGAAGAATTAAACTTAAGTTACTATTACCAATTAACTTACACTTAAATTTTCAGGGCTACATGAATCAGTTCACTAATAAATTAATTGGATTAACAAGTGAGCTTGTGGCATTTAAAGTTGGTGAGCGACCAAAAATAATATTTGGGAGGCCAAAAGCTATTTTAAGAGATATTGAGAAGTTGTCTTGTTAAACTTGAAAGTCATATTTGAACTAAAGAGCAACAATATTTAATGTTATAATATATTATTAAAATATAATATAAATAAAATAAAATATTATAATTATACTAAAAATATTATTCCCATGTAGTTAAGAAAAGGCTTAGTTGAATTGAGTTGATTTGAGTTAAGTATACTAAAAATATTATTATAATTATATTATAGAGTATAAATAAGATAATATAATAATATAAAATAATATAATATAGTATGCAAATATAATATTTGTTATAATATTAGTATACTAAATATTACAATATTGTGATATATATTATAATATTATATTATATATTTTAACATTATTAGCATATAATATTTTTATATTATAATATTATTAGAATAATTTATAATAATAATTTTTAATAGCTTAGAAAATTGAAGGTATTATGCAATATCTTCTAGTATTTTATATTAAAAATATTTTTTAATTATTCAACAAATGTTAAAGTTTTATAATATTTTAAAAATATAGTTATCAAATAGCATATCATTTTTTCTAAAAGTTTTAATTTTAAAGGTCTTATTGTCAAGGACTCAATTAACCAGTACCTTAGCTGCATTAGTCAGATTCCCAAATATCTTTGCTAAGTGATTATTTTGAGTTTTTGAAGCATTGTTCATATGTAAGCTCGCTGCAAATCCTGCGCAACATAAACAATAAGCTTGTTTGCTGGTCCATTGAGAATGCCAATGACATTTGCCCATTATCTTGGGTTACTAATTCTCATGAATTTAACTTAAACAAAAATGTTATCACCAATAGAACACTCTTCTAGAATTAAGCACCATTTTTTTTTGTTGGTACAAGCTGGTGATCACACTAGTCTAGTGCGAGTCAACCCAGATAGATCAGAAAATATGATTTGTTTAAATACAAAAGGATAGGAGTCTCTCGGTTCCAAGTCCAAAAGCTAGAATGATAGGCCACCGAGGCCGCCATCCAATCAGCAGCAGAGTTGGCATCTCGATAAACATGACGAATCTGAACTCTATGAACATCCCGAAGGGTAAACCAGATGTCATGAAGCAGCGGGTTGATAGGGACTTGATTGCAGCACTCGTTCCGAAGCCATTGGATGACAGTAAGAGAGTCCCCTTCAATGAGGAGACTATGAGCATGAAGGATCCGAATAGTGTAGGAGATGCATAAAGCTTAGCCAAAGGAACAGAGGAGTCTAGAAGGCTAAGTCCTCCCGCTGCCAACAAAACTTTATCAATCCCTCGGATAACAAATGCTGAGCCTGCTAGTCTTCCTCGAATACTTTCATCGAAATTGATTTTGACAAACCCTGGGAGGAGCTCCCAAGAGATGAAAACCATATGCCAGTTCACTACCGAAGCAGTAGGAGAACCCCAGTGGCCAGAGCTGTCAGATCAGAAGCATAGCGATGGAGTGTGAATTCAGCCGATAAAGATATGGCATTCCGCACTATCATATGGGAAGAAATTATATCATCAGTGAATATAAGCTGATTCTGCGATAACCAAATCTGATTGGCAGTAGCAGCCCATAAGGCATCCTTCTACTGGTTACCCCTCCAGAGATTGCTCAGGAAAAGGGACTGCTAAGGACCCGTATCATCCTCTCTAAAGTAGTAACCCATCATCTGCCAGATCTGTCTCGCTCTGGGGCAGATAAAGATGGCATGATCTGTAGTCTCCTTCTGTCCATACTCAACACAATGGACAAGTAGCCTGAATGGATAATCCCCTTCCAGAGAGCAGAGAACAGGTAGGCAGACAGTCCCATGCAAGCTTTCATATAAAAAGCTGAACCCTAGGATGGATAGGAAGCTTCCAAATCCATGAAGCATCCATCGTACACTGAGACTGTGGCCTATAAACCTTCATGAGGTCCCTAGTAGGAGCCCTATATAGACATGATCTCTGCCATAATCTAGTGTCAGATGTGTGCCCCGAATGAGCGAAATAGAGAGAATCCGACGAGATAGTTGCTCACCAAATAAATGGGTCACCATAGGAGTGTGTCAGGATAAGAGATCCTGAGAGATCAGACCAGTAATCCTCATACCGCTAGGAACATCAATGCTGATGAAAATAGGCCATCGTGAGAGGGAGAGATCAGTAATACACGTATCCTGAACAACATCAACCGAGGATCCATCTCCAATCATCCACGAGATGTTATTCAAGATAGTCGAGCACATCGACAAACCTCATTCCAAAAGAAAGAATGACCATGGGAAGGCTGAAAATCCATAGAAGGCATCTAGTCACCGTATCTAGCACGCATAAAAGAGCTCCAGAAACAGTGCAGATCAAGTAGGAACTGCGAAGCGTGCCTAGCAATCAGAGTCTCTCTCTTTATGCTCAAAGACTGGATTCCAAGACCTCCTTCAGAAATTGGCATGCAAATAGTATCCCATGCCTGCATATGAATACCATAGCCATCCTGCATTGAGGCTCAGAGGAAATCCCTGAAGCATCTCTCTATCATTCTTAGACAAGTTATCAGGATAGTAGCATTGGATGAAGATGCAAAGGAAGGAAAGTAAGAACCTAGCGAATAAGGGTAATCCTCGCCATCATGGATAAACCAGTGACCTGCCAACCATCAATGCGGTCCTAAACCTGGCACTCGATATCAATGTAGTCACTACTGCGTGGCTACTTTTTTGTAATAGGGATCCCTAGGTACAATAGCTGATCAACCTGAATAAAGATGCTCAAGGTTTGGAGAATGGCCTCCCTAGTAGTACCAGTGGTCTTCGGACTAAAATAGATAATAGACTTTTGTAGGTTGACCTTCTATCCAGAAGTCCGATAGTAGAGCTGAATAATGAAAGCAAAGGTGGTCGCATTATGAACAGTAGCCTGGCCCAGCAATAGTAGCTTGGCCTAGCAATATGCAATCATCTATAAATAGGAGATGAGAGATCGAGGGATCCAGAGAGCCCGCCATGAAGGGGGCAATGCGAAGATCATGCTGTGCCTGATAGGATACACGAGATAGATTGTTCGCAGCAAGAATGAACAAAAAAGGGGATAGAGGGCACCCCTAACGCAGCCCCACAGCAGAATGGAAGAAGTCTGTTGACTACCATTGATGATCAGAGAGAATGATGGCCTATGGATGCAGGCCATGATCCAATCAATAAATAGGCCATCAAACCCAAATTCAAGAAGAGTTCGTGTAGAAATGCCCAGCTCAATCTATCATAAGCTCGCTCCATGTCTAGCTTAACAGCCATGAGGCATTGTCTGGCAGAGGCTCTCTGAAGATCATGCATAAATTCTGGGCTATAAGAATATTATCTGAAATACTACGCCCTCTAATAAAGGTACCCTACTTGATAGAAATAAGGCAAGGTATCACATCCTGCAGGGATGACTAAGATACGCGCACAGACCTTGTACAAGGTAGTGCACAAGCTGATGGGCCGATAGTGTTGAGGGATTTGGGCACAAGAGTAATGAAAGTTCGATAATGTATCACAAATGCATTAGGGCATTTGGGCACAAGAGTAATGAAAGTTTGATTCCAATCAACAGGAATAATTTTGGATTGAAAGGCAATCTAGATGGCCTGGACTATATCCTGGCCTACAATATTCCAGTAGTGGTGAAAGAAAAGGGCAAAACTCATCAGGCCTAGGGGCCTTGTTAAGCCCAAGATCCCATAAAGCCTGCCGAATCTCTTTCGCAGTGATCGACCTGATAAGAAGGTCATTTCATGTGCAGAAACCTTCTTGAAAATTGGAACCTGGCGAACAGAGCCCCCTCGCCAGTATGCTCAGTCCATCTGGACTGAAAGAAGTGAAATAGCTGATCCTGGATGATGTGAATATCCTCCTGGTAATGGCCCTCCTCATCAACAAGCTACCGAATCCTGTTAGCTGCACGTCGCTTCAGGGTGACCCAATAAAAAAATTTGGTATTATGATCTTAATTACGAATTCACTATATCTGCAACCTCTACCTCCAAAAAATCTTCTGCTGCTGAAGAAGAGAGTGGTGAAGTGCTAGCTTAGCTCAGAGAGATGTGAGGTCGAAATTGGGGAGACAGCCTTCATGATCCTCTTTGGTCTGGAGAGTGATAATATTAGCTTCCATCTGCTCAACTTTTCTCACTAAGTCCTCAACCTTCAATCTGTTCCATCTGGAGAGCCTGCGCCTTGCTAGCTTAAGACGCCTAGATAACCTATAAGTAGCACTGCCTTTGATGGGTGTACGCCAAACCTAGGAGATGAGGGTCTGAGCCGAGGAATAGAAAGTCCAGAGGTGCTCGAATCGAAACTGTCTCTGCTACTAAGTATCAATCTCAGTGGATATCTGGATAGGACAGTGATCCAAGGAACTCCTAGGAAGGTGAGTAACAGCAGCAGAAATGTACTTTTGAAGTCATTGGGTTGTGGCCATAGCTCTGTCCAGTCTCTCCCAAACAGGGGCAGAACCATGGCATTATTATACCAGATGAATTGGGGACCCGAGAACCCCAAATCCAGCAACCCAGCAGAAGAAATGAAGGTCCTAAATTCAAAAATGTTCATTGAGGCTACAAACTGTCTACCTTCTTTCTTTTCATTGGCCCAATAATGCAGTTGAAATCATCAACAATGATAGATAGAAATTCTTGAGCAAGAAGAAAGAGGATCTCAGACCAAAGAATACGCCTCTCTTAAAAATTAGTACTAGCATAAACACCTGAGAGGAGCCAGGGGTCAGACATCCCCTCTGAAATGACAAGAGCAACCTGCTGGTTGCACTGATGAAAGGCATCCACCATGATGGAGGTGTTGCGCAAAATAGCCAATATACCTGTTGACCCAATTATTGATTTTGATAATTAACAAAACTATCTGAGTATATTTCTTAAGTTACTAATGATTTTGATTAAGTATTTTAGGTGTTCAAATGGTTAATTAATCAAAATCCAAAGGAAAATCAAGTTTGAATCTGATTCTAATGTCTTGTGTCAAAGTTCAAACATTAGAGCTGACTCTAGAAATATCAGAGTCGACTCCAGAACATATTGGAATAGTCTGGCAATTTTGGCATGCATTAGAGCCGACTTTACAACTATTAGAGCCAACTCTAATCAGAAGACAGTAAGTCTCATTTCTGCGACAATATTAGAGCCGACTCTGCAGACTTTAGAGCCGACTCTAATGACAAAATAGAGACTTAGTTTTTGAGCTCAAATTAGAGCTGGCTCCCGCATTTGTTAGAGCCGACTCCAGCAATTGATGTGTCGACCCCAAGGAAAGTTAGAGCCGACTCCACGACGGGCGGACCTTCCTATTTTGGGCATCACGACTTCGAGCCGACACATGGCCAGATTAGAGCCGACTCTAATCTATCAGAAATGGATTTTAGATATGTTAGAATGACTCTAAATCTTTCTTTACTCCACCTAATCTCAACGGCTGTTTCCTTTTATGTGCTTAACTCATCCTCAAGCTTATTTAACGGCTAGTTTCATATCTATTTATGGATTAAGATGGGATTATAAAAGGGGAGATATCCAACCATTTTGAATAGATGAAAAATAGAAAAATCTGTGAGAAGAAAATCAAAAAGAAAGAGATCAGATTTGAAATCTCAAGTATTCGAAAAAGAGTTTAGTGAAATCCAAAGCCTTAAAAAAAAACTATCTTGAGGGATTTTCATCATATAGAAAGAAAAGCAAGAGAGCCTTAGTTCTTCAACATCCTCTACATCAACGGTTCTTTCAAAGCTTCACTCGTATCATTGGGAAAGATCAATTCAGAGGAAAAGAAGAGAAGAAGAAAAGAAGAAAAGCTTCACTTCAAAGATCTTCTAATCAGACTCTTCTGTTTCTATCTTTCAAATTGCTTATATTATTTATTTGCTCATTTGAGGAGCTTTGTTCTGTTGTAACTTATATCTTGATACATTTGGTAATTGATTCAATCAGGGGGATTGAATCAGGTGAGGCAATTAGTCTCGGGCAAGCTAGAGAGCTTGTGAGAGGTTATGTGCTGGTAAACCTATGAAAATCGGCTGGGTTCGTTGTGATCCCGTGTAAATCAATAAGTTTGAGTTGTGAGCTTGTAAAATAACTCGGCTGTAATCAGGGTGATTATAGTGTGGACCCAAGAGTTGCTTGGGAGTGGATGTAGGTGTAGATAACACCGAACCACTATAAACCTTTGTGTTTGTCGTGCTTGTCTCTTTCTCTCTACTCTATCTTTTATATACTCTGTTTTGCATTTATAAGCACATCACTATTTGCATATCTTAGTGCACTTTAAAATTGAGAAATTATTTTTAAGCAAGTTTTTTTTTTAACTCAATTCATCCTCCCCTCTTGGGTTGCGATATGGGACAACAATACCCCCTGATAGGCCCATAGACTCCACAGCGTAAGAAGACCAGGATCTAAAAACCTGTCTCCTAAATCGGGCCAGGCTATCACTTGACAATCGGGTTTCCAAAAGAACATAGATATCAAAATTGTATATTTGCATCAGTCTCTAAAAAGAGGAGCGAAACGAAGGTTTACGAGCTCCTTTAACATTTCAGATTAGAATCTTCATTTACTAGTTGGAAAAGCTGGGACCCAGCCTAGTCCTCCACCATGTCATTATTAGAAGGGCACCCAATAGCTAGGGTACCACCCTCAGTCTTCCATGTAATATAGTCTATCAGTTGGTTATCCTCCATTAGAACTTCAGACTCTGGTAGCCGGGGGACACGGCTAAGATGGGTATCTTGCCCTGTCCCTGGATGGCTTCCTTGAAGCAAGAGACTACCGAATCGTGGCTTCGTCCCTCCTCTTAGTTGGCTGGGAAAACATAACCTTCTCCCCAGCCTGAACCATACCCTGGCTATAGGAAGGCTGACCACTCATGCAGCCAAAACTACAGGACCCCAAGTTGAGTCTGGAGATACTAAAAAAGTAAATTTGTCCAGTTTGATATTTGAACCAGATGATAAAACTTTTCTTTTTCTTTTATCAATTTTGGAGACAACTCGTTGAGTTTGGGACTCCGCAGGCTTTCCCTCTTATGGACTTGGGTGAGCATCCTTTTAGACCATGGGCCTTCCAGCCCATTTATCAGTACCAAGAAGGGCAAAGGGTTCTCATTAGCCAGCTTAGAAATCAAATGTGGCTGACGGCCACTTAACTTGATTAAGTTTCAGACCCAGAGAGATGCTCGGTTTCAGACAATTCAACACGCTGGCCTCCCATCGGCATGGCTCCAGAAGCTTGATGACCCATCTTCTTTCCAACTGTCTTCTGAGCTAAATCAACAGCAGGGGAGTCCAATGGCTGGCCAGGTTTGTGAGGCACCGACGAGCTAGCTTCACCGGCTCTTGCCAGCCATCTGCCGAGGGTCGTGGAGCTGAGCCAGTAGGATTGGCTGCCGATTGGGGCTTCCTCTTCGGTTCTGGAGTATGGCCAAGGGAGGTTTTCCGCTGATGAAGAGCTGCCATCCAAGGTCCATAATTGGAACCAACCGATGATGATTCTGATATTGGCAAAGGCGAGCAGGGGCCGATGAGATGCAGAGACTCACAGCTGGAACAATTTCCTAAACATGTTCATAAGCGAACTGCTTCCAGAAGGGAGAACAATTCTCCCTCACTCAGACTCCCGATCAGAGAGGTCTCCTCAGATCAATTCTCACACACACCGAGCGAAATCACCCATGTTCTTCTCCTTGGTTGAAGTGTTGGAGAAGACAAAATGGAGCCAGCGAGAGGATTGATCTCAGTATGTCGTCAGTCAGAACTCCATTGGCAAGTTGGGCAGCCGAACCCAGAGAAGGGCAGAAGCCACAGAGTCTTCTACCGGGATGAACTCTGTTCTCCAATCTTCGGTGGCTATTGGTTGGCCATTGGCAACCCACGGCCTCTCCAGGACCATTTCCTTAGCATTAGTGGAAGAGAATCGGAAGATATAGCACTGGTGAGCCAAGCATATAGCTTCGACTTCACCGGGGACACCAGCCCATCGAAACTCATGGATGATTGCATCCGATGGCACCCAACGATGAAAGGCCCTCGCAAGGATGGCCTTCTTCTTCCAGCATCTAACTTCTTCTTTTAGGGCCTCTGATGGTACTTAGACTATCTCGAGAAGCAACACTCCAGCTCCACCACCATAGTCGGCGAAGGAGGAGTTACCCAGGCGAAGCGGGTTTCCGCTGTCCTTCTTCAAGGCATCTGTCCCTCCTTTGCTACATCCGCAGCCAAAGGAGTGGGAGGGATAGTATCTACCATAGTCCGATGAGGTTGGATCACAGAGGGCGGCAAAGTTCGCTGGAGATCACAAGCACAGGCATAGGCACTTGGAGCAGTAATCTTAAAGCATGGTCCAGAGCACAAGTACTAGGGTGATGTAGGCAGGCAGGCGAGTAAAATGTTTACTGTGTGTAATCCCCTAGATTTCTCACCGCTCGTGAGAGTTATCACGAGGTCAGATGATAGACTCAGATATTTGAATTCCAAGTATATCTTAATTGCTCGTGAGAGTTATCACGAGATCAGATGATAGACTCTAGATATTTGAATTTCAAGTATATCTAATTACAGAGTCCCTTGATTTGGGGACTCTGCAATGCCTATAAAAGATATGTGGAACCCTCCTTCCCATCATACGTGGACGCCCCCTTCTCATCATCTCCTCGTGCGGACTTCTTCCCCAGCGCCTGCCTCTGGTAAGTCCCCTGTCCATGCATGAGAGAGAGAAGGATTGAGAGAGAAAGTTAAAAAAAAAAAAAGGAGAACAGGGAGGAGCCGGGTTACAGAACCCAGCTCCCTTCCCTTCCTCCGTGACCTGGTTCAGGCCCGGCGGCGTGCCCGCCGCCTCGCCGGGCCTGAGCCCCGGCCGACAACCCCACCGGCACCGGGGGCGGCGTCCGGTGGGGTGCCGGAGAACTGAGAGAGAGAAGGGCGGAGGAGGGAGAAAGAGATCTACCGCCGGTCCGATCCTTGGTTCGGGCCCGGGTGTGCTCGCCGCTCGCCGGGCCTGGGCCTTGGTCGGAGACCTCCACCGGCGCCGGGCGTGCGTCCGGTGGAGGTCCGGCCGGCCATGGTGGCCGGCCGTGCCGCCGGTAATCCTTAGCCACGGAAGACAGTGAGAGAGAAAGAGAGGGATAAGAGAGAAATTGGAGAGAGAGAGAGGGGAGGGAAGGTTCGGCGGCCGGCTTTGGTCCGGCCAATGGCGGCCGGACCGAGCCAATTTGGCCGGAATTGGCGCCGGCACCGTGGAAGACACGCCAAAGAGAGAGAAAGAAATTAAACCAAATTGATGAGAGAGAGGGGAGGCTGGCCGCGGCGGCGGCCGGCCACGGTCCGGCCAACGGCGGCCGGACCGCCTTCAATTTGGCCGGCGGCGGCCCTGGCCGCCGGGCATCTGCTCCTCTGTTTCTTTTGAAACAGAGGAGCTGGGTTAATTAATGGGCCGTTGGGCCGTTGATTTGGGCCTTGTTGGGCCGTCTCTGAGCCCAGTTTGAGCAGCATTTTGGGCCCTGTATCGGGCCGAGAATGGCAAATAAATATATGGCCCGAATCAGGATTGATTCTAGTTTCTGGGAATAATTTTATTTCCCTATTTGGGTGTATACATTGAGAGATATTCAAGCCCAAAGTTGGGCCCGTGAAGTGGTTTGGGTAGAGTTTAAGAATTATTTTATAATTCAGATTTTAGAAATTTAATAATGAAAAATGATTCTGTAGGTTCCCAGGAGTCCAATTAGCTGGGTTATCAAGTGAAATTCGTGTACTGTGGTAAGTAAGTCAAGTATTATAATTTTATTAATTATTTAATTTGTGAACTGTGAAATTACAGTTAAATATAATTATGTTAATTTGGCAAAATCATGTTATTACTATGATAATATGTAATCATGATAATGACAGTAAAACTTTATGTAATATGACAGCCTCACATGACAGCCCACATGACAGATTCTCACATGACAGACAGATTATCACATGACAGATGACAGAACTGGTACCAGGACCCTTCCTCTTAGGGGATATTTAAGAGGGCTACACATGATGTGTATTGTAGGGCCGTGGGACACATAAAGAAAAATAATGACAGTATAAACAATGTAATTGTTATTGAATTAAGTTTCAAACTAATTGATCTGATGACATGAACCTAATGATAGCCTGATAAATGAAATTTTGAAATTATATTAGGCTTACTTATTGAGTGTGAGCTCATAAAATTCTCATAATGTTTTTCAGAGCCTCAGGAATGAAGATGGATAATTGAGATAGAAGGAGTTTCTATTAAGAAGACTTAGTTTTATTATATTGATTTAGTTCAGATTTGCTTGTGTGTAGGGCAGATAGCCCAAGACTGATAATTCTGGTTTGTAATAAATCATGGATATGGAATTTGCTTTATATTGATTTATGTGATAAGTTCAAGACGCCTTGCATGCCTGGCATGCGGCGGGTTGTCACCCTAGCTCAAATTTTGGGACTGGGCGTGACAGCTTTAGTGGTATCAGAGCCTGGTTATGACAGTAGGACATATACATGATGACACTTTAGGCAAAACACTAGAGTGACATAGAGACAATTATAAATTTAAAGGAATCTCAGAAATTATGCTTTGAAAGCCTAACAATTAATGTTACAGTGATATTAATTACAACTAATTTATCAGGAAATAAGAATGGCAAGTCGCACTAGAAGTCGACAAAATGATGAGAGTTCCCAGGTTGGTAATGCTTGCCAACCGGGAGGTCTAGAAGCCAAGCTGCTGCCCTGCCAATTCAGTTGGGACTGATCAGCAGCAACTCCAGACCGAGATGCTTCAGGTTCTCTCGGTATGGCACAGTCGATGGACTTGCAGCAAGATTTTGCAGGCTTAGTCCGCTCAGCCTGAGTTCAGTTTTATTGGTGGTCAGAAACACCTAGCCTCAGTGTTCATATCAGCGATGCAGGCTGGAAAGTATTTGATGAGTGGTGGTCAAGGATTTCTTGCTGTAGTCAAGGACCTTCAGCAAGAAGAGACCAAGTTGGAGGATATTCCCATAGCTCGAGAATTCCCAGATGTCTTCCCTGAGGATTTGACTAATTTACCTCCTGATCGGGAAGTCGAGTTCTCTATTGATCTAGTTCCTGGAACTGGGCCTATATCAAAGGCCCCTTACCGTATGGCCCCGGCTGAGCTAAAGAACTGAAGGATCAACTGCAAGAGCTCCTAGATCGAGGATTTATTAGACCCAGTGCTTCTCCTTGGGGTGCTCCAGTTCTATTTGTTAAGAAGAAGGATGGCAGTCTTCGACTCTGCATTGATTACCGGGGAATCAATAAAGTAACAGTGCGAAATAAGTATCCTCTGCCAAGGATTGACGACTTGTTTGATCAACTTCAAGGAGCCCGGATATTCTCAAAGATTGATCTTAGGTCCGGGTACCATCAGCTTAAAGTCAAAGAAGGGGATGTACCAAAGACAGCATTTAGAACCAGATATGGCCACTATGAGTTCTTGGTGATGCCGTTTGGGTTAACTAATGCCCCAGCAGCATTCATGGACTTAATGAACAGAATTTTTAAACCATATCTGGATCAGTTTGTGGTGGTTTTCATTGATGATATTCTGATATATTCCAAGAGCCATAAGGAGCATGAGGACCACCTGAGAATTGTGCTACAGATTCTGCAAGAGAAGAAGCTTTATGCCAAGCTGAAGAAGTGTGAATTTTGGTTGGATCAAGTATCTTTCTTGGGTCATATAATCTCTAAAGATGGTGTATCTGTGGACCCGAAAAAGATTGAAGCTATCACTAACTGGAGCCGACCTACCAATGTGGCAGAAGTCAGAAGCTTCTTGGGATTAGCCGGGTATTACCGAAAATTTGTGGAGAATTTTTCTCGCATTGCTCTACCCCTAACTCGCTTAACCCAAAAGCGAGTGAAGTTTGACTGGACAGTGGAGTGTGAGGAAAGTTTCCAGGAGTTAAAGCAGCGCCTGGTGTCAGCTCCCATTCTTGTTCTTCCAACGGGATCTGAAGGTTTTACTATATACACTGATGCCTCTCGAAAAGGATTGGGATGTGTTTTGATGCAGAATGAAAGAGTGATAGCTTATGCCTCCAGACAACTGAAACCTTATGAGCAAAATTATCCTACTCATGACCTGGAATTGGCTGCTGTGGTTTTTGCTCTGAAGATTTGGCGGCATTATCTATATGGAGTGTCGTGTGATGTGTATACAGATCATAAGAGTTTAAAATACATTTTCACACAGAAGGAGCTGAATTTAAGGCAGAGGAGGTGGTTGGAACTATTGAAGGATTATGACCTGAATCTACAGTATCATCCTGGGAAGGCCAATGTAGTAGCTGATGCCTTGAGCAGAAATCCTCTTCTGAGTTAGCTGCTATGATTACCTCCCAGCCTCACGTATTGAGAGATCTGGAGAAGTGGGAGGTTGGTCTGAGAGTACAGCAGTCTGATGGACTTATTGCAGCACTTGTACTCCAGCCGACCTTAGTTGACAGAATCAAGTCCTCCCAGATGGAAGATCCAGAGCTACAAAGGATTAAAGAAGTGGTACAATCAGGAGTTCAGAATGAATTTTATATAATGGAAGATGGATCCCTGAAATTTGAAGGAAGACTTTGTGTGCCAAACAGTGAAGAGCTAAAGGCTGAAATTTTGAAAGAGGCTCACTACTCTCCCTATACTGTGCATCCAGGTGGCACTAAGATGTACAGAGACTTAAAGGAAAATTTTTGGTGGAAAGGCATGAAGAGGGAGATTGCTCAGTATGTGGCCAAGTGCTTGGTGTGTCAGCAAGTGAAAGCCGAGCATCAAAGGCCTGCAGGACCTCTTCAGTCTCTGATGATTCCACAGTGGAAATGGGAAAAGATTACAATGGACTTTGTGACTGGTCTGCCCAAAACTCCTAAGAGCAACGATGCAGTTTGGGTCATTGTGGACAGACTAACAAAATCAGCTCATTTCCTACCTTTCAGAGTTGGGGTCTCTAGTGAAAGATTGGCTAATTTGTATATTGAACAGATCGTGAGACTCCATGGTGTTCCGGTATCTATTGTATCAGATAGAGATACCAGGTTTGTGTCCCAGTTTTGGAAGAGCCTTCATAAGGCCATGGGAACCAAACTAAACTTCAGTACAGCCTATCATCCCCAGTCAGATGGACAATCAGAGAGGACCATACAGATTCTGGAGGACATGTTGCGAGCCTGTGTGATGGACTTGGGTGGAGCTTGGGATAACCACTTACCTTTGGTGGAGTTTGCATATAATAATAGTTACCAAGCCAGCATCCAGATGGCTCCATTTGAAGCTCTGTATGGTAGGAGGTGCAGATCTCCTATATGTTGGGATGACGTGGGGGAAAGGAAGTTGCTAGGCCCTGAGCTGATTCAGCAAACAGTAGATAAGGTGCATTTGATCAGGGAGCGTCTTCGTACAGCTCAGAGCAGGCAAAAGAGCTATGCTGATGTCAGAAGAAGGGAATTGGAATTCCAGGTTGGGGATCATGTCTTCTTAAGGGTATCACCAACCAAAGATGTGATGAGATTTGGGATTAAAGGAAAGCTGAGTCCACGTTATATTGGACCTTTTGAGATCTTGAGCAGAGTTGGAGAGGTTGCTTACAGCCTGGCACTGCCTCCGATTCTATCTGGGGTACACAATGTTTTTCATGTATCTATGCTGAGGAAGTATATCTCTGACCCCAGCCATGTCATAGCATATGAGCCTATACAGTTGAGGAAAGATTTATCATATGAGGAGCATCCTTTGCGTATCGTAGACCGCAAAGATCAAGTTCTAAGACGGCGTACCATTCCCTATGTCAAGGTGCAATGGAATAATCATTCTGAAAGGGAGGCTACTTGGGAACTGGAAGGAAGAAATGAAAGAAAAGTATCCACGACTATTTGTATCTTAAAATAGTTAATGATTGAAAACTGTTAGCTTTAGTTGATTGTTAGTCCTTGGGACAGAAATTTGGACCTTTAATTTTCTCTAATAAAAGTTATCAATTTCGAGGCCGAAATTTTTATAAGGAGGGGAGAATGTAATCCCCTAGATTTCTCAACTGCTCGTGAGAGTTATCACGAGGTCAGATGATAGACTCAGATATTTGAATTCCAAGTATATCTTAATTGCTCGTGAGAGTTATCACGAGATCAGATGAAAGACTCTAGATATTTGAATTTCAAGTATATCTAATTACAGAGTCCCTTGATTTGGGGACTCTGCAATGCCTATAAAAGATGATGTGGAACCCTCCTTCCCATCATACGTGGACGCCCCCTTCTCATCATCTCCTCGTGCGGACGTTTCTTCCCAGCGCGCCTGCCTCTGGTAAGTCCCCTATCCATGCATGAGAGAGAGAAGGATTGAGAGAGAAAGTTAAAAAAAAAAAAAAAAGGAAGAACAGGGAGGAGCCGGGTTATAGAACCCAGCTCCCTTCCCTTCCTCCGTGAGACGATACTGGTTCAGGCCCGCGGCATGTCCGCCGCCTTGCCGGGCCTGAGCCCCGCCGACAACCCCACCGGCACCGGGGCGGCGTCCGGTGGGGTGCCGGAGAACAGTGAGAGAGAGAAGAGGGCGGAGGAGGGAGAAAGAGGTGATCTATGAACAATTCACCGCCGGTCCGATCCTTGGTTCGGGCCCGGCAGTGTGCTCGCGCTTCGCCGGGCCTGGGCCTTGGTCGGAGACCTCCACCGGCGCCGGGCGTGCGTCCGGTGGAGGGCCGGCCGGCCGTGGTGGCCGGCCGTGCCGCCGGCGTGATCCTTAGCCATGGAAGACAATGAGAGAGAAAGAGAGGGATAAGAGAGAAATTAGAGAGAGAGAGGGAGGGAAGGTCGACCTCGGCGACGGCCGGCTTTGGTCGGCCAACGGCGGCCGGACCGATGCCAATTTGGCCGGAATTGGCGCCGGCACCGTGGAAGACACGCGAGCGAAGAGAGAGAAAAGAAAGCGTTAAAGTGCCAAATTGATGAGAGAGAGAGCATGGGGGAGGCTGGCCACCGCGGCGGTCGGCCACGTCCGGCCAACAGCGGCCGAACCGCCTTCAATTTGGCCGATGGCGGCCCTGGCCGCCGGCGCGACTCTCAGTTCCTCTGTTTCTTTTGAAACAGAGGAGCTGGGTTAAATAAGAGTAATGGGCCGTTGGGCCGTTCGATTTTTGGGCCTTGTTGGGCCATCTCTGAGCCCAGTTTGAGCTGCATTTTGGGCCCTGTATCGGGCCAAGAATGGCAAAGTAAATATATGGCCCGAATCAGGATTGATTCTAGTTTCTGGGAATAATTTTATTTCCCTATTTGGGTGTATACATTGAGAGATATTCAAGCCCAAAGTTGGGCCCGTGAAGTGGTTTGGGTAGAGTTTAAGAATTATTTTATAATTCAGATTTTAGAAATTTAATAATAAAAATGATTCTGTAGGTTTCCAGAAGTCCAATTAGCTGGGTTATCAAGTGAAATTCATGTACTGTGGTAAGTAATTATTATAATTTTATCAATTATTTAATTTGTGAACTGTGAAATTATAGTTAAATATAATTATGTTAATTTGGCAAAATCATGTTATTACTATGATAACATGTAATCATGATAATGACAGTAAAACTTTATGTGTCGCCGCGGTTCTCATATGACATATTTCCACATGACAGATTCTCACATGACAGATTATCACATGACAGATTCCCACATGACAGATTCTCACATGACAGATTATTACATTATCACTTGACAGATTATCACATGACAGATGAAAATACTGGTACCAGGACCCTTCCTCTTAGGGGATATTTAAGAGGGCTACACATGATGTGTATTGTACGGCCGTGGGACACATAAAGAAAAATAATGACAGTATAAACAATGTAATTGTTATTGAATTAAGTTTCAAACTAATTGATCTGATGACATGAACCTAATGATAGCCTGATAAATAAAATTTTGAAATTATATTAGGCTTACTTATTGAGTGTGAGCTCATAAAATTCTCATAATGTTTTTCAGAGCCTCAGGAATGAAGAAGGATAATTGAGATAGAAGGAGTTTCTATTAAGAAGACTTAGTTTTATTATTGATTTAGTTCAGATTTGCTTGTGTGTAGGGCAGATAGCCCAAGATTGATAATTCTGGTTTGTAATAAATCATGGATATGAAATTTGATTTATATTGATTTATGTGATAAGTGCAAGACGCCTTGCATGCCTGGCATGCGGCGGGTTGTCATCCTAGTTCAAATTTTGGGACTGGGGCGTGACACTGTGCCTGGAAAGTTGTGTAAGGATAGGAAAGCTGGGAGACTTGGCTGAAGAAATCTAAAGAATATATATGAATCTTACCTTATGCGCTGAGTGGGCATGGAAGCTGTTGAATAGAGGAGGGAGAAAGGAATCCTCGGTCCAATATAGCATCCAAAGCTTATTATGTGAGATATCATTTTATCCTACGAGGGAAGAGGAGACTCGAAAGAGCTTTCCCACTTTAGAAGGATATCTACATAAATTAATGCTTTTTCAAACTGTATGAAATGAGAAATTGATTAGATTTTACAGGGACTATTAGATTACCTCGTTCCTTTGGTACACTTATTGATGATTTGTATGAGTGGGTAGAAAAGAAGCAAAAGTCAATGGCCTTGTTTTGGAGGCACAGAGACCAACGGTGGGAAATTCCTTTATTTGGCTCCCTCTATTCCTCCGAACATAATCATCTTCAACAACTATAGAGTCTTCTTCTTGACACTCATCCTCTATCAACCATGGATGTTCTAGTTTGAAAGCCTTACAAATATGGTAGATATAACGTGGATTCCTTTTATGAGTTTATTAACTATAGAGAAGTTAGATACCATTTTTTTCAGCTTAGTGTTAAAAGTATTTATTTCACAAAAAAGTTGAAGGATTTCTTTGGTTGACCCTTCGAAATAAGCTGCATACAAATGAAAATCTAACGATGAAAGGTTCGGTTATGCATGCTAGATGTATGCTTTATGCAAATAGTCAAAAGTCTATGAATCACTTATTTGTCAGATGCTTATTCTCAAAATTGATCTTATTACCATTTACTAAGGTTGTTGGAGTAATCGGATCACCAAATAGTATCACTAAGCTTTAGGCATAGTTGAAAAGAAAGAAAGTGCCAACCTCTAAAAGAAAGATCTACGACTAATTGATTATGACACTTATGTGACACTTATAAAAGGAGAGTATCATGCCTCAAATTCAAGGTCGATCTAGGATATGACAATTTGCCATATACTTAGGAATTAAATCCTAGCATGCTCATCAAACTCAAATAATATTGTAAAACGAATATAACTAACAATAGAAGATTCAATGTCCTCAATGAAACTAGTCAAATTTCATAACAAGGCCAATAACAAAATCTAACATAGGATCTTAGTATTAGATATTCTAAACATTCTTAAATCTAATTAACTAATCATAAAAAAATAACTAAATCTTGAAATAGCTTCTACTCAAAATCCTGCTTCTTTCTCAGTCTCTAAAAAATAACAAACACTTCTATAAGCAAAGCTCGATAAGTCACCCCTAAACATGCTTATGAGGGATTAAGTAAGCAACTTAATTTAATTTAAAATATATACATAATATAATGTTTAATTATTATTTTCATAAATAATTTTAATATAAAATAATACATGACATTTATTGTAACAATATTAAATTTAAAACTTAAAGCTTTTATTTCAAAATTATGAAGTCATAACTATGGTCACATATGAATCCTATGGTAGGGCTGGAGTAGGTCGCTATATTTAACTCTACGGAGGTTGGTCAGAAATAGGTCATCTTATATATCCCTTATGAAGGTAGATTCTGGTGTTAGAAGACTTTATACAAGCCTTAAAAAGTAGGAACAATATATCATGAATTGTAGTTGATTGAGAGTCTATAGCTTATGATATATATGTTATAACTTGTCATGATTCGTTTCATATCATATAACTTGTAATTTGTTTAGTTGTTATACAATTTCTCATAACTTAAGTTTCACGTGTCATGAATTTAAAAGTAAATTATCACACAAACTAATAATTCAATAAAAAGTTAACCTATATATAAGTAACATATCATAACACACATACTTGATCCAAGTTTTGATGATATTATTTATAGGAATTTTGCAAAATCTATAATCCTAGCATATAGCAAAGATGCTGAAATTTACTGTTAATTAAGTATAATAACCTTTTCAAATAATTTTTATAAAGCAAGTAAATATACTAAAATTTAAACACATAAATTTTTAATGTAAAATATTTAATCAATTAAACTAGGATTTTTAAGTAATTAAATAGAACATTCATAAATTATAAGACTTAAATCTTTAATAATTTGAAAAATTACTTTAACCATGATTGGATTTACTTACTTTCTCAGAAAAAATTGCTAGCACTAATCTCTAATTTTTGAGCCTCACGAATTCCATTATCCTTCTTGATCTTTCAACTTTTACCGTTTATTTGATATCTAAAAGATCTCTATTTAGCCCTATTTATAAAGAAATTTTCTAAAGTAAATAAATCTTTTACTCTTCATAAAATACTAATTTTTAAAAATCAATAGATTTTCTAATTTTTTTAAGACTCTAATTTCTTTAAGAAAACTAAAAAAATATCCATGAATATTTAAAATAGATTTTGCCTTAATACTAACTTTTAACTCATTTAACATAATTTTAAAATATAAAAATTTAGATAAATTTTTAAAAATCATCTTTATCACCATCAATGACATTTTCATAATCTATCAAAAATTCATCAAGAGTGATACATGTTTATATTAAACTTTAATTCAAGATATATTAAAAAGAAAACTCAATATCAAACATCATGGATATAGATTCAATCAAAAATTTTAATTATATAATTTTTAATAATTTTTGAATTAAGTCTTAATTTAAAGTAAGCTAACCCAAAAAATGGAAGAAATTCTAGAATCTTTCTTTCAAAAAAAAAAAAACTCACCATCATTTTCGATTCTTTCAAGATTCATAACCAACTTCATTGACTACGAAATTGGTTGGATCACCGTAAAAGAGTCCTATCTCCTCACACACTATAATCTCTCTTGTAAATATTTATATTTAATAAAGTTTCCTCGTGGGGAGATCATGATTTCTTTCTCTTCACGATTTCCTCCAAGACTATAGGCCACTTGATATGCTAACTTGTTTAACCATTGAGTCAAATAACCCTATGGAAGGCCCGATATTTTCTTCCCTCAACTATATTTCCTTGAGTACTCGCATATTCGGTAGCATAACTTCTTGGTTTTTGATCACTCGTTTATTTCCACGCCTGTCCGAGGAAAAAGTCCTTGCCCATGACAAAATCATGCAATATGAAACTCCAAGAGGGAGAGACTTGTTGCTCATAGTACTCTTCTTTTCTTTTTAATGTTTAACAACCTATCATCATCCTTAGAAACCAAGTTTTTTTGAAACGCAACCAACATGCATCTAAATTAAACTCAACTAGTTTTAATTTGGTTGTGCAAACCTTTTTCAATAAAAGTTGACAAGCAAACAACCCTTGTACTTCAAAACTTTAGTACCAAGTTGCCAACCTTCCTGAAACCTTGTCAAACATGCCAAACCTCCGGGGGCCTCAGCCATGCATGGCTGCTCCACTCATAAACTCCCAAAAATTTCAACTTGTGTGCCTTCAAATGAAAGCATGCCTCAACTTGACCAACAAGACACTTGTTATTTATCAACTAATCATTTATTAACCATTCCTAATGCCTCGTGAAACACTACTAGTCCAAGTGGGAGAACCATACAACCATTTCCAACTCACTTCCGAGAAGGAAGGGCCTACCATGGAATTCTCCTTGGTTTGGCTCCTCGTGAACATATCGAACATCAATTCTGAAATGGCAAGTGGATGAAACAAGTTGCATTGGCCCACAGATAAAAGCTTTAATTTGGCTTAGGTTCGTCCAAGGATATAATTAGTTCTACGTTATGGCGCGTTGGAAGTCTTCTTTGCCATCAATGTAGAACCCCTCGCTTTCCTGCTTTGGATGATTGCCTTCTTTGCTTCCAACATCTTCATTCTAAAGCGAAGCTATCTTAAGAAGGCACCTCATCAACCACGCATAGACTACGCGTTTGTTTCCCATATGCCAGCCTGGGATGCCACTCAGCCAAGGGGCGCATGCCAGGATTCCATTGGCCAAATTAGCCATCTGCTGGTCCCATTTAGACAATGGAGCCACTAACAAGAAGCCTTGAATAAAATGCACTGATGAGCAGCCGCTGAAACGAAACAGCCAGACAAGCTCAATAGTTTTAATCACAAAGTGTTTTAAAAATCAGACAGGCTGAATCGAAACCAAGCCCCTTAGCAGGTTGGCCTCATCTTAGAGATAGTTGGTTTCATCTAAATATAACGACAACTATCCATTAAACTTAAAAATGTTAAATACTGCCATTTTTCAAAAATTTGTTTGATCTACTTCCATATTTCTAGTTATCTGTGGAACAGTAATAGCAATTAACAACTGACTGAACCAATGGTCTAATTGAAAATCATAGCCATTGCTTCGCTAATTGATTGACCGGATCCAATTTTGAAGACAAAGCTCTCACACTGTACTCGTACTCAATTTGCAGTAAAATAATATACTGTTGCTTCAAATAAGTAAAATAATAACACCAGCGACATCGACATCTATATAACGGAGGGGCAGAGAGAAGAGAGAGTTCGTTTCCTGGTAAGTTGCTTTGCCACCTTTATATAACAGGGCCTTGCGTACATCTCGACGTGATTAATTTTAATTTATTTTCATATTTATTATATTCTGCCAGTTCTCAATTACATTAATCCAAGTTATATTTCCACATAAGTAGCAACTACATCAATCCAACATGTGTGCGTGAGAGAGAGAGAGAGAGAGAGAGAGAGAGAGTTACTTTATATGCGAAGAAAGTCAACGTGGGGTGGTTCGAAAAGCCCGAGTTTGTTTGATTTTTAGAATAAATTTTTTATGCACAAAATTGATCTTGTCTCATTGAATAAGATTTTTTTTCATTGCGAGTGCAATAGAGCATCCTTCTTAACTGAATGATCGCCTTTATGCATCCGAGAAAAGAGTGTTAGAAAGTTCTTAAAATTTTCTCTGGAAGAAACCTCTCTGGCGCTCAAATAAATTATATGAGTAAGAAGAAATTCTAGGATTTTTTTTAAGGAGACACCTAAGATTTTAGTGAAAAAAGAGAGAGGGAGAAAGTTGGGAACTTGAGAACTTAAGGTAATGTGGACTGCTTTTATAAATATTTGGATGAGTTTTACTTTAAGCCATATTCTCGTATTGGATAGTTCTTATTAAATCTTGATCCTAAAGGAGACCTAGCCTGATAAGAATTGGTTAGCTATTTTTCCTTATGGGGTTAGTTGTTATCTCTTTTAGAATTGAGTTTATCTTATATGAAGAGGGCCTTAGTCTTGGATGAGAACATTTCTTAATATAGGTTAGCTAGCCAATTTTCAAATTAGGCTTATTAAGAAAAAGTTCTAATTAAACTTAGATAGGATGGATTTGCGTTAGGCTTGTTGGTTATTATCATGTGGTTGCGCAATCAAATAATGGATTTTATTCTAAGCCCTTTGGTAGTAATTCTTAACCAAGCTATTAGGAGCTCATTTTTTTTGGACTAACTTTGTGTTGTTAGATAAGCTATTCGTTGCTTATCTTTAGCTAACTTTTGGTCAAACTATCGAGTTGCTTCGCTTTGACATGCTTGAGTTGCTAGCTTCCTTAGCTGCTCAAACTTTTATGATATATGAAGCATCGAGCTATCAAATAGCTTGATTAACAAATAACCATGTGTGGAGAATCAAGCTATCAAAAGTTCATCTTTAGGTTTGCCTTTTCATATCAATGATGTTAGTTAACCTTACTGGCCTAGGTGCAACTGAGCTCAAATCCCTAGAAGGATTGGTCAGCAATGTCTTAATTCACAAATTGTATAGAAGCTTTTTTAGAGAAAAAGACTATTCTTACTGATTGGTTTTGAGGTTAGGAGGACTTATCACCGATCTAATTTTTGATTTTAAGTCTAGTTGATCGGTTTTGTAAATGTCAAACCACCCGAATTAGCTCGCTCGAGCCAACCATTAGATCTGGCTTGCCCAAGCCAACCATTAGAATTAGGTTAGCTAAGTCAAAGTACCTAGACTCAGCTATTTGGATCAAGATAACTTGATCCTTAGCTTAGGTCTACTCTAGTCTTTAAGTAGGTTCGTCCATTGATTTCTATGCGATCTCAAGGAAGTTGGCCTTCCGTATAGAGCATAGGTCCTTTAATTGCTTTTGCTATGTTTTTCAGTCAACATCACGGCTCCACACCTTAGTTAGTCGAGGTTGCCTAGGGAGGTTAGCTTCCCTAGTAGGGTACAAACATATTTGGTGGGTTTTTTCATCCCAACCTTAGGTTTTTTTCAAAATTTGACCAAGTCACTTCAGTCATTTTAGGACTTGGTCTTTATCAATTAAGGCCAGCTTCTTGAATGATTAGGTCACTCAATATGTCCCTCAGGTTGGCGCACCCGATTGACAAAGCTTTGACAATCAAGATTGGTGCCCATGCATAAGAGGCCAGTTTGCCACTACAAACATAATGTCAGTTTTGTATCATTCTGGTTTTAAGGTTTTTCAAAATTTTACTCATGTCTCTTGGATAGATTTTGGCGCTAACTTTACTGGCTAAGGTTAGCTTTTAATTTCTAATTTTATTTAGTTCATAGCTTAATTTATTCAATCATTAAAAAGTTTAAACTAATTTAACCGAGTAGTTTTGTAAGGTAACACCACAAGGGAAAAAAAATATTGCGACGCCCAAATGTGTCACTAAACATGCTATTGCGACGCAATAGAGACGCAATGACGGTGTCGCTCAGATGTCCGTCGCAATATCCATTTGTCGCAATTGCATCACAATATTGCGACTCTCTGCGATACAACAATGCGTCGCAATATTACGACGCATCAAATGCATCGCTAAATTTAAAACTAATTTTAATATTTAAAATTATTATTAAATATTACGACGCATTCAATTGCGTCGCAATATTGCGACGCATTTAGTTACGTCGTAATATTTAATAATAATATTTTTGATATAATAGCGACGCAATTTGAGTCGCTAATGCGTCGCAAATAAAATTTTTAATAATATTGCGATGCAAGGTCATTGCGTCGCAATATTTATTAAAAATATTTTAGATATAATAGCGATGCAATTTGAGTTGCTAATGCGTTGCTATTAAAAAATTTTTAAATTATTGCGATGCCAGGTCATTGCGTCACAATATTTAATAATAATATTTTGAAAATATTAGCGATGCAATTTCAGTCGCTAATGCGTCGCAAATTAACTTTTTTAAAAAATATAAAATATTAAAAATTAAAATGGTTAATACAATTTTGTTAAATTTAAATATTGATAGAAACATTCTTCACTCATATTGATCCAAACAATAATCAATTTCCAAAATAATTCATATATTAAAATTTTGAAGTTTTCATGTACAACAAAAAAAAAGAAAAAAAAATACATCAAGAATCTGAGCGATCACGTGGAGGCTGGAGACCCTGCGACAAGCGGCTAACCATATCCTGCAAATGATGCATCTGATCTCGCACGTCTGCAAGCTCCTGATCCCGGCCTCGCATACGCTGCTCGAACTCGTCGCTCGACCTCCTGCCGAACCTCCTGATGAATGTCCTGCCGAACCTCCTCCGCAATAGATCTCTGAATGTCATCTAAACGCTCGATAGGAATATCACCAAAAAAATCACGAGCTGGAGGCCTGATGGGGAAAATATGCAGAAGCTCTAGTGCCCAGACCATAGACCCTGCGGTCTCGCGGCTGGGCACCAACAGCCTCCAAAAACACACGACGACTCTCTCTGCTGAGAGTTCGACGGGCGTCTCCCCATCAGTGGAGTCGACCTGCGATGCCTGGGAGCGAAGCTCCTCGACTCGTGTCTTTGAATTATAAAATCAATAATAAATGAGTTAATAAATTTCTTGAAATAAAATTTTAGAAATTAAACAGATACTACATAAATCTAATTTCTTACCGCAACCTCCCGTGATCGCGTGTCGACCCAGGAACCGTCCCTCCTGGTGTGTGTCGCCCTGAATAGACGAAACTCACCAGGATCTCCGCCCTCCTGCTCAGACTATAACAATAAAAAAAATTGATATTAATACAAATATTTGTAAATAACTAAATTAGTAATTAAAATATTATGTTTTCTTACCATACGCCGTCTGTGCTCCTGAATCGAAATGGAGCCCGAAGTATGGCGGGAGAGACCCGTGCCAGGACCGCCCTTCTCGGATCGGCGGTTCGTGCTGGCTGATGCGGACCTCCTGTGCCAGCCATCGGACTGCCAGGCCTGCTGCCACTCGTGCCAAATACCCTCTGGCACATGCGCAGGATGCTGACCCGATGACCTCCAACGATGAAGCATGTCGGAGTATCGGTGTCCCGTCAAAGCCTCCCATGCTGCCCTAATGGCATCATGGCTGGCAGGGTCCCACGTAAACTTTTTCTGCATTAAAATAAACAGTTAGTTTTAGAATTTATTAAGATTAAGAATTTTATATCAGTGATAAATTGTATTTAATAAGTTTACCTGAAACTCAGAAAAATAAAACTCCCTCGTGGCTGGAGATACGTGGCGCCAATCGTAGCCACTGGGATCTGCACGCCTCTGAAATACGGCGCTGATGTGGCTGGATACATGATGCTGCTCAATAAATCTGTTAAAAAAATGCATGTTTATAAGTAATTGACTTAAAAACATAAACATATATTTTTAATTAGTATATACTTACAGCCCATGAGCATCAAGTCGAAGTACGGTGCGGCCGATGGTGGAAGAACTCTCGGAGGTATGTGCCGATCGGCTGGATGGTAATACCAATGCAGGATCACCGCCGACTGCTGAGAGATCGAAGGCTGTGCGATGTGTGGAGATCCGAACTCTCCATCTCCAAAGCTCATGTGATCTGATGCAGCAGAGCTACGTCCCTGCTCACTCGTATGTCGTCGGTAGATCTACCTCTGCCCGTCATACTAAAAATACTAAAGATTCATGCAATTAAATTACGATTAATGATTGACTATGTAAAAATTTACCACTTATAAAATAAAGTTGAATTTAAAAAACCTCTATGTTTAATCGGTGTCATTTGTTTCGTGAAATGTTGGTTCAACATCCGATGCCGTATCGGACTGCGATTCAGTTTCATTATCATCGAAGGAAACCGAACATTTGCATCCGCAATTTCTTGGACATCACCATTTGGATCTCTAAGTGATGTTTCAGGAGCCCTTGTGTCGTCCTCAATTGCATGCATTTCCATCTCATCCTCTTGAAATGCAGGGCACTCGGCTGATTGACTTGATGAACTCTCCTCTAATAAGATTGTTGAACGTGGGACGATTTTAGAAACAGCCCACCAATCTCGCTTGTCGTTGCGCAAACTTGGATATCCGCAGTAAAACACTTGCTGAGCTTGGGATGCAAGGATGAATGGGTCATATTTCTGCAATCTTCGTCGATGGTTCACTTCAACCAAATTGTAGTCGTTATGAACCCTTTTGCCCACAGGAACTGTCGGATCGAACCAATCGCAACGAAACAATACGGTTCGTTTCATAGGCCAACCGGGATATTCAACTTCAACCACCTCTACTAACTTTCCATAATAATCCTGCATATTTGCTCCAACACTTTCTCCTTTAACACACACGCCCCAGTTCTGCGTGCCTCTTGAAGCTGCTAATCGTTCAATCTGAAATTTGTACCCATTAACAAAATAGCCAGTAGAGGTTGTTACGGTCTTCAATGGCCATTGCGATAGACATTTAATGAAAATATTATCGGTTGGGGACCATGGACCGTTTACCTATAAATTAATAAGCTATTCACAACCAATTCAAAAAATAAAGCCATTACTGAAATTGATTGAGTGATACTACTCACAAATTCATAAAACCAGTAAGCGAACTCCGTTTCTAACTTCTGTCCAATTGCAACTTGACTGATGTCGGGATTCATCTGTCGTTGTCTATCACAATACATCCTTATGGGATGATAAGGATTAAAACTGATGTTAGCAATTAAATATTATGGTATATTGTAATTTAAATTAGAAGTTCCAATTAAGCATTGAAGTATACACTTACTCAATATATGGATCGACTTCTCTACAGTTCATTAGGATATAATAATGTGCTGCATTATACTCCATATCGCTAAGATTTCTTGACTTCTGCCCCCCAAATGAACGGCCGATACCTTTAAAAATTGATATTCTACCGTCATTAGGTTCTCCTTCGTCCACACATACGTCATCGTTACGACCAAGATTTCGGCTCCTCGTGTGGACGTGACCCTCAAAGTAATGCGAGGCAAAAGCTGAAACTTCTTCGACCAAGTGTGCATTGCATATAGAACCTTCAACCCTTGCCTTATTACGCACATTATTTTTTAACTTCTTAAGGTACCTATATGTAAAGTTGAGACAAAAAATTAACCAATTTTCTCGCAATGAAATAATATTTGAAATGTCAATATGTCTTAATGATGTATATATTTACCTCTCGAAAGGATACATCCAGCGATACTGCACGGGACCAGCTATGCTCGCTTCGTATGGCAAGTGAACCGGTAAATGCTCCATTGAGTCAAAAAAACTGGGAGGAAATATTCGCTCCAGCTTGCATAAAATAATTAAAATTTCCTCCTCAAGCCTTGCCATGGATGCAGAAGTAATGACTGTGGCAGACAACTCCTTGAAGAACAAGCTGAGCTCTGTCAATGCCTTCCAGACATGTTGCGGAAGCAACTCACGAAAAGCTATAGGCAATAACCGTTGCATGAAAACATGACAGTCGTGACTCTTCATGCCGAACAACTTGAGCTTATGCATGTCCACACACCTACCGATATTTGAGGCATAACCATCTGGAAATTTTAACCCTCTAAGCCAGTTACATAAAACTTCTCGTGAATTTCTGTCAAGAGTGTAACAGGCTTTAGGATAGGTCCCGTCGTACTCCTCCTCAAATCACCTCTTCTGCAATACTGATTAAGTTCTTCTCTTGACTTTGCAGTGTCTTTTGTTTTTCCGGGATGTTTAGCACCGTGTTAAATATGTTATCAAAAAAAATTTTCTCGATATGCATAACATCCAAGTTGTGCCGGATGAGATTTGTGCTCCAATAAGGCAAATCCCAAAATATACTCCGCTTCTTCCAGTTATGTTCTTTACATATACGGCCATTTATTTTATCTGCATCTGGTTCCCAAGCATACCTCAACCCCAAATGCTCTATAGTATCAAATATATGCCGGACCTAACCGGTTCGGCAAATTTTGTGACTGCTTTGTTCTTCCGGAAGGCGATCAAGTTACGCCTGTAAGGATGATTTGGGGGCAAGAACTTCCTATGATTATCAAACCATGATTGCTTACCACTCTTCTGCAATGTAAATGCATCCGAATCATACATGCAATGAGGGCATGCCAGACGTCCAGCAGTGCTCCAACCAGACAACATTGCATATGCCGGGAAGTCACTTATTGTCCACATCAAAGCAACTCTCATGATGAAATTCTGTTTCATAGAAATGTCGTAGGCTACGACTCCTGTTTCCCACAACATTTTCAATTCGGCCACCAACGGTTGCAGGAAGACATCAATCTTTTCCTTTGGATTTGATGGTCCTGGAACCAAAACTGTCAAAAACATTGCAGTCTCTTTCATGCACTTCCATGGAGGAAGGTTATATACAGTCAGTATCACAGGCCAACATGAATACTGTTGCCCCGCTTGACCGAATGGTTGGAAGCCATCGGTACAAAGACCTAATCTGACATTCCTTATATCTTCAGCGAAATCAGGATGATTTTCATTGAAATGCTTCCAAGCTTTTGAATCTGATGGATGCCGCATTTCATCCTCTTTAGATTCATGTTCGGCATGCCATCTCATATCAGCAGCTGTAGCCTCAGATCTGTATAATCTCTGCAGGCGTGGAGTCAGAGGAAAGTAATGCATCCTCTTGTAAGGAACACTTTTCCTCCTACTTGTACTAGCTCCCCCTTCGCCGTTTTTGTACCTCGATTGCCCACAAATCTTACACCATCTCAGCTCCGAGTCTTCACCCCAATATATCATACAATTGTTCAAGCAACAATCGATCTTATTAACCGGGAGCCCAAGCCCACGCAACAACTTCTTCGTTGAGTAAAAACTGTCTGCTACAACATTATCATTTGGCAAAATTTCCTTGATTAACCCAGCTACAGAATTAAACGCCTTTTCTGATAATCGATGTTCTGCCTTAATATTCAGCAACCGAGCAGCCGTAGACAACTGTGAATGACCCTCACAACCAGGATACAATTCTTGATTTGCAGCACGCAACATATCATAAAATTATGTGCATCTGGATTTGGTTCTTCCATAAATGTATTCTGATTGAATTCATTACCCGATGCATTCATCACCATTTCTTCATATGTGTTTAGATTCACAAATGGTTCATCAACGGGAATTGACACTTGTTGGCTTGTAACAACTGCTGGAATTTCCTCTGGTTCACCATGACAGTACCAAACATCGTAATCAGGAACAAACCCCTTTTTACACAGATGCACCTTAACAGTATCGACATCTCTGTAGGCTTTATTCTGACACCTGTGATAGTTGCATGGGCACCTAATCCTAGGCCCATCCATCCATTCAGGTTGGCTACATGCAAATGCGATAAATTCTTCCAATCCATTCAGAAAATCTGGATTAAGCAAGCCATCTTTTATCCTTGCATACATCCACGAGCGAGCCCCGCTCATTTTTGACCGACTTATACAATTTCTGGTAAACCATTAAAGGAAACCACATTATAAAACTATATTAGCATTACTAAATATATAACTAAATTATTTCTTTTACACAACTTAGGTTAATAATAACCATTTAAATAATTTATAACTGAACCAATTTTTTTTAGACAACTAAGGTCCCTACCCTGCAAGGCCCGGCCACGGCTACGATCCTTGGCATGCTAGCAAGGACCGAGGCACAGGTTCATGCCAGGCTAATGCTAGGGCTTGAGTTCGGGTCGGGCCGCAAGGCGGTCCGTTTAATCATGAGACTTCACAAGCATTCAAGTGTCCTAAATTAATTCTACCTTCACTCCATGTCTAAAAGGTAAGGCCCTATCCCATTCAAGAATATTTTTTGTGATATGTTATTCTGCTATTAATTATCATCGATCGGTTACGTTGAAATTTCGGCAGCATTTCCCCATATGTTCTCCTAAATGTGTGGCATATAAGCCACACTAGGAGAACGTATGAGCAAATACAAACCGCAATCTCACCCAACGATGATTAATAGCAGACTAACATATCGCAAAAAATATTCCCAAACTGTCCACCAGGACAATTTGAGAATTTGCAAGACTAAGGCTTACAAATTCTCAAACGGGTCTAAAGGTTATAGTGCTGTGATTAATAATATGGAAGTCCGAAGACAATCGAACTTATGCTTGTTATTCTTAACTTCTTGTCAATTATACATATATAGGAATAGTGTTCTATATATAGTCACTGACTTCTTAAGATTATTGTGTCGAATATAAATGTTTGTGAAGACTAAAATATAAATCATTGAAACTACTAATTTGTTGCTGCAAATTAAATAATAATACAACAAGACTTTCTATCTAGCATTACATAATTTAATGCATCATTCAATTTGAAGCAGAATGTAAATAATCAAGACATAACAATTGTAAATAACTACAAATGCACAAATATTATTGCATAAACATTCTGCTTAAATTAATTATTGCATAAATATTTGCAAATTAAATAATAATACAACAAGACTTTCTATCTAGCATTACAAATATTATTGCATAATCAAGACATAACAATCAGTCTATCCAAAGAGCTCCGACTAATGACATAAATTAATTAATTTATAACTAATCTAATAAAAAATTAGATTAGTGGTCACATTTTTTTTAATATTTATCATCAAATTATTTAAAAATATTTTTAATAACAATAAAATATAATAGAATCTAATTTTTAGTTAATTTTTTTCATGAGTGTTAAAAAATTTTTTTGAAGGGGCCGGGGGGTCGGGAAAACCCCCCTAGCTGTTACTTTTTTAAAAAAATTAAGTTGCCCATGTTTTAAAAATATATTTATATTTTTTATATTTATCATCAAATTATTTGAAAATATTTTTAAAAATAATAAAATATGATAGAATCTAATTTTTTGTTAATTTTTTTTATGAGTGTTAATTTTTTTTTAATTGAAGGGGCCGGGGTGGGGGAAAAGCCCCCTAGCTGTTAATTTTTATTTTTATTTTTTTTTTTGTCTGGCCACCGTGGCCGGAGAAGACGAACGGGAGGGGGGGACCCCCCTAACTTTTTTTTTTTGGTGGCCTGGCCACCGTGGGCAGGCCACGGCAGCGGCCGTGGCCGGAGAGGACGAATGGGAGGGGGGGGGAAAACCCCCCCCATTAATTTTTTTTTTTCGGTGGCCTGGCCACCGTGGCCAGGCCAGGCCACGGCAGCGGCCGTGGCCGGAGAAGACGAAGGGGGGGTGGGGAAAACCCCCCCAAACAAATTTTTTTTGGTGGCCTGGCCACCGTGGCCAGGCCACCGGCCACAGCGGCCGTGGCCCGGGAGAGAAGACGAAGGGGGGGGGGGAAACCCCCCCCCCCCTTTTTTTGTGGCCTGGCCACGTGGCCAGGCCACGGCAGCGGCCGTGGCCGGAGAAGACGGCCACCGTGGCCGGAGAAGACGAAGGGGGGGAAAACCCCCCCCAAACAGAATTTTTTTTTGTGGCCTGGCCACCGTGGCCAGGCCACGGCCGGCCACGGGCCGTGGCCGGAGAAGACGGCCACGGCGGTGCCGTGGCCGGACCCTATTTAAAAAAAAAGGAGGATGGGCTTACCTCGGTCGCGAGGGGACGCCGCCGGAGTGGGGGGAGCTTCCCGGGAGAGAAGACGGGGGCAGCCGGAGGAGCGGACGGACGGCGGCGGCTAGGGTAGGAAAAGGAAGAAGAGAAGGGAAGGGGGGCCGGCCCGACCAAGCTTAAATAGTGGTGATTAGCGACGCAATATATGCGTCGCTAATCACTCACTATTTTATTATTATTATTATGGATTAGCGACGCAATCAATGCGTCGCTAATCCATCGCTACTTTGGCTTTTTTATTTTTTTATGCAAAATTAGCGACGCAACTAATTGCGTCGAGTCGCTAACTTGGCGCCAATGTCCGGGGAAAATAATTTTTATTTTCTAGGAAATTACGTCGCAAATGCGTCGCAATATTTTTTAAATATTAATAACTAATAAAAATTATATTTTCTAAAAAATAATTGCGATGCATTTATTGCATCGCAATATTTTTTTAATTTTTTTATTACATTTAATTTTCTTAAAAACATTGCGACGCAATAATGCGTCGCAATATTAAAAATTGTTTTCTCTTGGAAATAATTTTATTTTCTAGGAAATTGCATCGCAAATGCGTCGCAATATTTTTTAAATATTTATAAAAAATTATATTTTCTGAAAATAATTGCGAACATATATTGTGTCGCAAGTTTTTTAAAATTTTTTTATTACATTTTTTTCTTAAAAACATTGCGACGCAACAAGTGCATCGCAATATTAAAAATTATTTTCTCTGGAAAATTATTTTTATTTTCTAGGAAATTACATCGCAAATGCGTCGCAATATTTTTAATATTTATAACTATTTTATGAAAATAATTGACGCATATATTGCATCGCAATATTTTTTTAAAATTTTTCTTACATTTATTTTTCTTAAAAACATTGCGACGCAATGAATGCGTCGCAATATTAAAATTTTTTTCTCTGAAAATTATTTAAAATTCTAGGAAATTGCAAATGCGACTGATAAATTTAAATTTTCTAAATTGCGCGTAATATTTTTTAAATATTTGTAATGATAAAATTTATATTTTCTGCAAATAATGCGTCGCAATTTTTTTAAATTTTTAATTACATTTATTTTTCTAAAAAACATTGCGATGCATGATCGCCGTCGCTAATGCATCGTAACTGGCGATGCATCGTTATCGCTATCAACGATCGAGAGATCCAACGGTTTGCGATCGATCCAAGCCCTGATCCCGATCGGCCACGACCGATCTCGGACCGTGGCGATCGGTCCGATCGCGATGATCCGACGGTTGCGATCGATCCAAGCCCTGACGATCGGCCACGATGATCTCGGACCGTTGCGATCTGATCGCGACGATCCGACGGTTGCGATCGATCCAAGCCCTGATCCCGATCGGCCATGACCGATGACCCAAAGATTGATTTGCGATCGATTCGAGACGGTTGCGATCGATCCAAGCCCTGATCCCGATCGGCCACGACCGATCTTGGACCGTGGCGATTGGTCCGATCGCTGACAATCCGATGGTTGCGATCGATCCAAGCCCTGATCCCAATCGGCCATGACCGATCTTGGACCGTTGCGATCGGTCCGAGATCACGATGATCCGACGGTTGCGATCGATCCAACCCTATCCGATCGTCCACGACCGATCTCGGACCGTGGCGATCGGACCGATCGGTTCGATCCGAAAGTTGCCATCGATCCAAGCCCTGATCGATCGATCCAACGATGAACGATCTCGGACCATCGTGATCGTTCGATACGATCCGACGGTTGCGATCGATCCAAGCCTGATCCCGATCGGGGACCGTTGCAATCCGTCCACGATCCGCGATAATCCCTGATCCCGATCGGCCACGACCAATTTCAGACCGAGGCGATCGGTCGATCGATGATCCGACGGTTATGATCGATCCAAGCCCTGATCCCGATCGGCCATGACCGATCTTGGACCATGGCGATCGGTCTGATCACGATGATCCGACGTTGCGATCGATCCAAGCCCTAATCCCGATCGGCCACGACCGATCCCGGACCTGTTGTGATCGGTCCGATCGCCGATGATCCGATGGTTGCGATTGATCCAAGCCCTGATCCCGATCGGCCACGACCGATCCCGGACCGTTGCGATCGGTCCGATCGCCGATGATCCAACGGTTGCGATCGATCCAAGCCCTGATCCGATCGGCCACGACCGATCCCGGACCGTTGCGATCGGTTCGAGATCACGACAATCCGACGTTTGCGATCGATCCAAGCCCTGATCCCGATCGGCCATGACCTATCCCGGACCGTTGCGATCGGTCCGAGATCGCGACGATCGACGGTTGCGATCGATCGGCGACGATCCGATGGTTGCAATCGATCCAAGACCTGATCTCGATCGGCCACGACCGATCTTGGAAGATGGCGATCGGTCCGATCGCGACGATCCGACGGTGCGATCGATCCAAGCCCTGATCCCGATCGTCCACGACCGATCCCGGACCGTGGCGATCGTCCAATCGGCAATGATCCGACGGTTGCGATCGATCCAAGCCCTGATCCTGATCGTCCATGACCGATCTCAGACCGTGGCAATCGGACCGATCGGCGTCGATCCGACGGTTGCCGATCCAAGCCCTGATCGATCCTGGTCGATGAACGATCTCGGACCGTCGCGATCGATTCGATAGGCGACGATGACGGTTGCGATTGATCCAAGTCGTGATCCCGATCGGCCACGACCGTTCTCGGACCGTTGCAATCCGTTCGAGATCGATGACGATCCGACGGTTGCGATCATCGAAGCCATGATCCCGATCGGCCACGACCGATCTCGACCATGGCGATCGATCCGATCGGCGATGATCCGACGGTTGCGATCGATCCAAGCCCTGATCCCGATCGGCCACGACCGATATTGGACCGTGGCGATCGGTCCGATCGCTGACGATCCGACGGTTGCAATCGATCCAAGCCCTGATCCCGATCGGCCACGACCGATCTTGGACCGTGGTGATCGGTCCGATCACTGACGATCCGACGGTTGCGATCGATCCAAGCCTTGATCCGATCGGCCATGACCGATCTTGGACCGTTGCGATCGGTCCAAGATCACGATGATCCGACGGTTGCAATCGATCCAAGCCCTGATCCCGATCGTCCACGTCCGATCTTGGACTGTGGCGATCGGTCCAATCGGCGACGATCCAACGGTTGCGATCGATCGAAGCCCTGATCCTGATCGTCAATGACCGATCTCGAACCGTGGCCATCAGACCGATCGGCATCGATCCGACGGTTGCCATCGATCCAAGCCCTGATTGATCCTGGTCGGCGTTGAACAATCTCGGACCGTCGCAATCGATTCGATAGGCGACGATTCGACGGTTGCGATCAATCCAAGCCATGATCCCGATCGGCCACGACCGATCTTGGACCATTGCAATCCATCCGAGATCGTGACGATCCGACGGTTGCGATCATCGAAGTCGTGATCCCAATCGGCCACGACCGATCTCGGACCATGGCGATCGGTCCGATCGGCGATGATCCGACAGTTGCGATCGATCCAAGCCCTGATCCCGATCGGCCATGACCGATCTCAGACCATGGCGATCGGTCTGATCGCCGACAATCCAACGGTTGCGATCGATCCAAGCCCTGATCCCGATCGGCCATGACCGATCTCGGACCGTGGCGATCGGTCCGATCGCTGATGATCCGATGGTTGCGATCGATCCAAGCCCTGATCCCGATCGGCCACGACCGATCCTGGACCGTTGCAATCTATCCGAGATCGTGGACGATCCGATGATTGCGAGCGATCCAATCCCTGATCCCGATCGGCCATGACCGATCTCGGACGTCGGTGATCGGTTCGATCGCCGACGATCCGATGATTGTGATCGATCCAAGCCCTGATCCCGATCAGCCACGACCGATCTCGGACCGTGGCGATCGATCCGATCGCCGACGTTCTGACAGTTGCGATCGATCCAAGCCCTGATATCGATCGTCCACGACCGATCCCGGACTGTTGCGATCGATCCAAGATCGCAACGATCCGACGATTGCGATCGATCCAAGCCCTGATCTCGATCATCCACGACCGATCCTGGACTGTGGCGATCGGTCCAATCGGCGACGATCCGACGGTTGCGATTGGTCCAATCGGCGAGATCCAACGGTTGCGATCGATCCAAACCCTGATCCTGATCATCCATGACCGATCCCGGACCATGGCAATCGGACCGATCAGCGTCGATCCGATGGTTGCCATCGATCCAAGCCCTGATCGATCCTGGTCGGCGATGAACGATCTCAAACCGTCGCGATCGATTTGATAGGCAATGATCTGACGGTTGCGATCGATCCAAGCCGTGATCCCGATCGGCCACGACCGATCTTGGACCATTGCAATCTGTCTGAGATCGACGATGATCCGATGGTTGCGATCATCGAAGCCATGATCCTGATCGGCCATGACCGATCTCGGACCGTGGCGATTGGTCCGATCGGCGAGGATCCCACGGTTTCGATCGATCCAAGCCCTGATCTCGATCGGCCACGACCGATCTCAGACCGTGGCGATCGATCCGATCACCGACGATCCAACGGTTTGCGATCAGTCCAAGCCTGATCCGATCAGCCACGACCGATCTCGGACCGGGGCGATCGGTCTGATCGCCGATGATCCGACGGTTGCGATCGATCCAAGCCCTGATCCCGATCGGCCATGACCGATCCCAGACCGTTGCAATTGGTTCAAGATCGTGACAATCCGACGGTTGCGATCGATCCAAGCCCTGATCTCGATCGGCCATGACCGATCCCGGACCATTGCGATCGATTCAAGATCGCGACGATCCGACAGTTGCGATCGATCCAAGCCCTGATCCTGATCATCCACGAGCGATCCCGGACTGGGGTGATCGGTCCAATCGGCGATGATCCGACGGTTGCGATCGATCCAAGCCCTGATCCTGATCGTCCATGACCGATCTCGAACCATGGCGATCAGACCGATCGGAGTCGATCCGACGGTTGCCATCGATCCAAGCCCTGATAGATCCTGATCGGCGATGAACGATCTCGGACAGTCGTGATCGATTTGATAGGCGACGATCCGACAGTTGCGATCGATCCAAGATGTGATCCCGATCGGGCATGACCGATCTCGAACCGTTGCAATCCGTCTGAGATCGGTGATGATCCGATGGTTGCGATCATCGAAGCCATGATCCTGATCGACCATGACCGATCTCGAACCGTGGCGATCAGTCCGATCGGTGACGATCTGACGGTTGCGATCGATCCAATCCCTGATCCCGATCGGCCACGACCTATCTCGGACCGTGGCGATCGGTTCGATCTTCGATGATCCAACGGTTGCAATCGATCCAAGCCCTGTTCTCGATGGCCACGACCGATCTTGAACCATGGCGATCGGTCTGATCGTTGATGATCCGATGGTTGCGATCGATCCAAGCCCTGATCCTGATCGGCCACAACCGATCCCGGACCGTTGCGATCGGTCCGAGATCGCAAATGATCCGACGGTTGCGATGATCCAATCCCTGATCCGAATCGGCCATGACCGATCTCAGACGTCGAGGATCGGTCTGATCGCCGATGATCCAACGGTTGCGATCGATCCAAGCCCTGATCCCGATCGGCCACGACCGATCTCGAACCGTGGCGATCGGTCCGATCACCGACGATCCGATGATCCGACGGTTTCGATCGATCCAAGCCCTGATCCCGATCGGCCACGACCGATCTCGGACCGATCGCTATTTAACATAATTAATTTTTTTTGAAACATTGCGATGCAAAGGGTTACGTCGTAATTTTTTAATATGATAATTATATTATATAAAAATTAATTTTATTTAAAATAATTGCGATGCAACAAGTGCATCACTAAATTAAAAACATAATTTTTCTAATTTTCTGGTTTATTGTGTCGCTAATGCGCTATTTAACATAATTATTTTTTTTAAAAATATTGCGATGCACTGAATGCATCGCAATATTTTTTTCTCATAATTATATTTTATAAAAATTTATTTTATTTAAAATAATTGTGATGCATATATTGCATCACTAAATAAAAATTATTTTCTAATTTTTGGTTTATTGCATCACTAATGCATCGCTATTTAATTTAATTAAATTTTTTAAAAACATTGCGACGCACTGTTGCGTCGCAATTATTTTTTCTCATATTTATACTTTATAAAAATTAATTTTATTTAAAATAATTGCGATGCAGTATGTGCGTCGCTAAATTAAAAATAATTTTTGTAATTTTTTAATTTATTGCATCGCTATTTAACATATTTAATTTTTTAAAAATATTGTGACGCACTGAGTTGCGTCGCAATATTTTTTCCTAATATTTATATTTTATAAAAAATAATTTTATTTAAATTATTTGCGACGCAATTGGTGCATCACTATATTAAAAATAATTTTTCTAATTTTCTGCTTTATTGCGTTGCTATTTAACATATTTAATTCTTTTAAAAACATTACGACGCACTGAGTTGTGTCGCAATATTTTTTCCCCATATTTATATTTTATAAAAAAATTAATTTAAAAATATTGCAATGCATTATTTATGTCGCTAAATAAAAAAATTAATTTTTTTAATTTTTTAATTTATTGAGTCGCTAATGCGTCGCTAATTGCGTCGTAATGTTTTGTTGTCACGGAGGTATCGCAAAGTGGTTGCAATTTAGCGATGCATAATTGCGTCGCTAAATTTGCATCGCTATTTCAGTATTTCTTGTATCGTAAGCAGAATAGGCCAAAACGCTTAAGCAGAGCTAGTTTGAACCACAATTCAGCCGCTCAAGGTCGGCTTGTGGAGATTAGTCTCTCGTAGAGAATGTAGTGGGTTGGTTTCTGTATGTCCAATCTTGTATTCTTTTTGAGCTTTCAAGCTGAGTTTCTTAGACCAGTGTCAAAACTTGCTTACTTATCAACTGCGATCGGTTTTTGGAATGACTTGATATAATATTTGTCTCCGGTTCTGCACTGAAACTGAAAAAATTGATTTTGAGCCGAGATTCCCCCCTATATTCCTACTCTTCCGATAGTAATGGCCTCTTCCTTTTTCTCCCATGGCCTCTTCTTCTTCCTATCTTACATCTCTCCGTTCCCTCTCTCTCTTTGATTCTCTTCAATAAGTGGACCCCTACAAAAGTTTCGTTGCCTTGAAGCTTGGCCACATTCTCGGCCGGAGAAGAGTTGGGAGAGAGGTTGGTTTCGGACTATAAATTGAGGCCGAACCTCTTTTGCAAACCAATTTCATTCTCTTCCTCTTCCTCCTCCTAGCTCTCCCGCTTCCTCTCTTTAGTTCTTCATCGGTAGGCTGAATCTCCGTCGCTCTGAAGCAAGATCGAGTATCACCATGAAGAATCTCTGGGTTACCATTGCTTTTTATCCTGTTGCTAGTGGTAGTGGAATCACTGCTAGGTAAGACCGCGACTAATCCCCTGTTTCTACTAGCAAATCTCTGTTCTATCTAATCTTCTTAAATTCAATGGTTAGGGTTGTTAATTAGATCAATTGTAAGTCGTGGATATCCCATCAATAGGCACTGCAATTCTTTCCATTCCTTGGCATTCGATCTTCGTTACGGATAGGTAATTTTTGTTTCTGATTCTAATTTCTTCTTGATGAACCAAAACTTGGGATCTAAAACGAACTATCTTTTGTGGAAGATTATTATTATTATTATTATTTCTTCCCGATCTTCTTCTAGTAGTGGACTAACTATTCTTCTTCTTCTTCTTCTTTTGGAGACGGGACTAGGGAGATCGATCGGATCAAGAGTTCTCAGTTTGGTTGTTATCTTCGGCCGTAAACATCAGATAAGGTGTGTTCTTTGTTTCATCTTCTTATTTGATTTAGAGTTAGATCAGAAGCCGAATTTCTACTGACACCTTATTGCCGTGAAAAACGCCCCTGGCCTAGTATCCGATCAACACTTTAGTTGGTAATCGATCCACTATTGTTCCTCTCTATTTTATTCCTTGGTCTGAACTATAGCCAATTAGTTCACTTAGGTAGCTTTGGGCTTGCTGGATCTACCCATCTCTGTCTCGGTTATTGGCTAGAGACTGATGATCGAGAGAGAGGATTAGGTTCTTGGCTAGGTTCTCTTCAGATCAAAGTCACTGGATTCAGGAGTGATCAAGAGAGGATGAAGCCATCTGTCGTGGTCTCAGGTCTCAGGAAGAGAAGACCACCCAGGTTTTCTTGATTATGTGAACCAACTGGGTTGGGTTTAGTTGAACCATTCCGGGTTGCTCGATTGAAATTGGGCTAGTTCAATGGATTTATCTGTGGCAATTTGTAGCCAAGATGAGCTGGTTCAGATATATATATATATATATATATATATATGAGATGATTTAGGCTGAAACAACCAAAATAAATTAACTTAACCCAAAGAGAACCAATTAGAACTAATCAAGAATTAACCCAGACCCAAAATTATGGGACCATAATGCTGTTTATGTCCAATTAATGGGCCCAAATTGCAATGATATTCATCTAATTAGGCTCTAATTAGTTAAACCAAACCTTGATTAAGGGAATTAGTAACCTAAGTAAGTTGTATTTGATCTAATTAAGCTAATACAAGTTTAAGTAATGATCATTTGATGGATGCAATGCTTGGATTAGAAGGGTATGGAGTTAATTAAAACTTAGCTAACCTTAATTAAGCTCACTTAAGCTTAGTTGCATTATGTTGAGTGAGCTTAAGGGTGTAAAGGTAATTTTAAATGTAATTCTTGAGGATTTTTCCTTTAATTATGAATTTTAGTAGATTAATCATTGTTTATGATTATAATTATAAGTGATTTTTCAATGGATGATTAATTGTTATTGGTGGATATTATAGAAAATATTGGATTAGCAATTCAAGGTAGAAGTCTTATGCCTACTCATATATGATATGTTTAATTTTATTCATGTTATGGCATACATCATGGATTATTATTTTATCAACATGTTTGACTATGCATGGATATACTTTATGTTTTTTATATGATATAGCATAATTTCATATTATATATAGTTATGGCATATCTTATGGCATGATATCATGGTTTTGATAACATTAATGATGTAAACTTAAAAATTTTGATATGCATATTAAAATATATTGAAGTTGTGATGGTTTGATATATGGGCATATGAATTAGTCATGTGGACATGGTAATATCGTACTAGTGATAGGACATAACCCGATGACTAGAGGTTGTAGTGTTAAGGTTTATTGGAATGGCTAGGGAATGCTCTTGACAAGGTTTATAATGATGACTAGAGGGCACTAGCGTCAGGGTTTACTATGATGGCTAGAGGATGCTAGTAATAGGGTCTAAGGTGATGGCTAGAAGTCATTGTTATGGAACCAGTCCAGTAGGTCTTAGTTGGGGATTGGATTTTGTTGATGATATGTGATATTAATTGATGATGATTGTGGTGATATAGTCTAATATCATGAAAGATAAAAATCTGTTGACAGTTTCTCTTTTATTTGATACACTTATTTTTGGTATGTGTTGCAATATGATTTATTTTGTTAGCTAGGTTATGTTCATATTGTGTAGATATTTTATTTATTGCTTTATATCCATATTTGTATGTGTAAGGTTTGTATTGGGCTTTTGCTCATCGTTTTATCCTATCTTTTTTGGATATTGAGGATGCAGATGTTGGGCGAGACCTTGGGATACATTGAGAGTGAAATTAGAGTAGCTAGTTGCATTTGATATTGTATAATTTTGTACTTATTAAGAATGTTGATATACTTTGTTAGTCATACTTCTTTTATGTTGAGGATATTATGTGATATGGTAAGGACTATTTATTTTGTATGCATAAGATATATACCTTCGTTGAGGATGCTAAGGTTAGCAGGCCTAGTATGCTCTTAGGATTCGCTTTAAGGATATGTGGCCATATCATGTTCTATCTGGTCTGAATGCTAGGTCGAGGGCATGACACTATAAGTCATTGAAGGGGTTTATTAGGTTGGGACTGGAGACACGACGTTTGGGAAACCTTTTTTTAACTTAGCTTAGGCTATCTTGAACCGAGTTAGTTTTAAGACTGCTATTGGGCCTTTCCATTGATCGATTTATCTTTTGGGGACCAACCGAAGGAGTATTGGTCAAAATTGATGAGGTTTATTAGATCACAACCTAGGACATGCCTTTCGGGGAGCCTTTTTAAACTGAGCTTGGACCTTTTTGGGCCAGCGTAGTTGTGAGGCCATGACCATGCCTTCGACCAATTTATTCTTCGAGAATCAATCTAAGGAGTACTTGTTCAGCTCAGAGATTAGCTGAGTTTTGATCGATAGGAAATTGATGGTTGCTAACTAAGTAATCACGTTAGATGCCATTATCCCTACATCAAGCCTAAACACTGTTAGAACTTAAGTTGGTTTAAAAAAGCTATATTCTTCTCAATTGTGCTGAGGTCTTTTTCATGATCAATTTTATGTAATTAGTCGGCGGGAACGAGCAAGCCGAAGTAAGAGCATAAGCTGAATTGAAGTTGCCTACCGGGAGGCTGTTGCTAGGAAGAGACAAGGGGAGCTCATTTGTGAGGGAGAAGCTGGCCAAACTAGGGGTAGGCATGGTGCTCAACAACAAAACCCATCCAATGAAAGAGGTCGAAAAAAATTAAAGACAAGTGGTATAAAGACCCACGGTAGAAAAGGAAATTGAGTTCTATAATCTGGAATTTATAATGTCAAAACCTTCGCTCGCCTTCCGTACCTCTTTCGCTTCTACGGTGGTTAAACCTGGAGCAATTCTATGGCAATAGCATCAATTAACCCTAATATATTGTTAACAGATGGACACTGAAAAAGGGCGTGCGGAAGCTTAGGCCAGCAAAATGATGGGTCCCTAACTCGAGGTGGCAGGCTAAAAGTCAGCGGGCATTTAATCCCATTGGATAGTTGCAATAATAATAATAATAAAAAAAAATTTATAATCCTCAGTGCAAATGGGTAGGTTCTAGATGATTTATTTCCGAATATGACTCCATAATGAACAGAGTTATATTATTGAAACTCAAAATTATAATATTTTTTAAGATAAAAAATTTGAATAACTTAATTTTGCATGGTTGAACAATATTAATTTAAGTTTAAAAATAATTTACCTTTATTGACTACTCTTTGTTTTCGTGTGGCTGTCGTTATATTTTGTTGCTGTTTTTATTGGTGCTTTTCCATATTTTGTATGTGTGCTGGATGATTTAATCTATGTTGAACAATTTATTTATACTTAAAAGTTTCAAAGTAAATATAAATATTTTGAATCGAGCTGCTAAAATTTGTTGCTAATTAGACATGTATTCGTAGACTAGTTTCTTTTGAGCCTCGCCAGCAGAAATGATAGTTGGTAAGCATGTTGTGAGGCCTGACCCATTCTATTCTTATTTGAAAAAGACTTGCTACATCATCTTTTAGTGTAGCAAATGCGCACCAGATGTGTGAATTGACCGTGCACCCATGCCACTGCGTATGCCAAGACTCAATAGTCCTTGGCGCGCATTGCACATGTGATAGCACAAATGCATGATCAATCCACATATCCAATACACGTTTACTGTACCGAAGAACAGTGCATCAAAACTTTTCCTTCTCATTTTGGACACTAGGCCCAAACCTGACGCATGCCTTACCACACCCCCCACACCCAACCCCCTCTCTAGCTTCCTTCTCTTCTCTCTTTCTCTTTCTCTTTCTCTCTCTCTCTCTCTCTCTCTCTCTCTCTCTCTCTCTCTAATTCTCTTTCTCTCTTTGGGACTCCATGAGCTCCTAGTTGAGCCAGGTTAGGCCTATGCTCTCACATCCGGTATGTTGATCCCAGGCAAGGTTGTTCCCCTCATCCAACCTAGTCCCATGTCTAGCTTGACTCCTAAGATTACGATCCCCCTTTTTCATCTTAAAATATTTTCTTGATTAGGATGGGTTTATTTTTGTGGACAACTGAGCGGACCAGTGAAGGGACTCTCCCTAACCCACAAATTGAGGTAAAAATTTTAGCTCTTAATAATTTATTAAATATTATGTTTGGGCTATAGAAAATTTAGAGTTAGTATGAAGAAAATAAATTAATTTTAAATTTTTAAAAGTTAGAAATAATGGAACAATCATTTAATTAATCAATGCTAACTTTTAAGTGTTATTATGCTAAAATTAATTTTAGAGTCCAGGTACATTAGGTAGACCTATACCTAGATTGATACTTTTGATTTTGTGCTTCAATAAATATAAGAAATTCTAACATAATAACCTATAAGAATTTAGTATTTCATATATAGTTATGCCCTGCATAATTTACTATAGTATTATGAATATTTTATGAGGTATTGTTATCATAACTTATAAAATAATAAAATCTGATTTATTATTATTATAAAGTATAAAATATGCATATCATTAATAAATAAATTATAAAAAAATATAAAATGAGGTGGGTTTAATTAGACTAGCTGTGTGAGAGTGTTGCCTAGTTATGGGTAAATACATAACATTTCTCTATAGTTGGTTACTAATGAAGTATGGCACTTCCCTATCTCTTTATAGCTGATTATTACCAAAAGTGTAATACTTGTCTCTTTTTTTATAGCCAACCACTAGTGGAAGTGTAGTAGCACTTCTTTTTCTCTTTCACTTTACAGTTGGCTAATCGTGGGAGTGTGGGATAACTAATCTATTACTGAAGCATGACGAATTAATTAAATAAATGTTATATAATGAGGAAAGGAGTCGTCTGGACTTATCGCGTGAGAACATAGGTAGCCATAGGCAGGATCGTGGCACTGATTGCAATTCTTAGTATGGTTTAACACCTAAGTTGCTAGCCACTAGTGGAGTATAATATGAGCGATGTGAAGTTTGACTATTACAAGCTGGAGCGCGATTATGACTAGCTCAAATGCGATAATATTGGATCCAATATGTGATAAAAAATAATTAATTTGAAACTATTGTGGATTGATGCTAATATTTGAATTATATAATTTGGCACATGTAGCATTGTTATGAACTATGTGAGGAGATATGGCTATAGATGACCATGCTATATTAATTAGGTCTAAAATTAAATGTTTAACACCATATGTTGGCAAGTAAAATTATTTAATTTAAAAATTAAATGATGAAATTTGAAAGAAAAAACTAGAATCATTTAAATAAAAGTTAGTAAGAGAAATGATTACGAATATAGATAGTGATCCCAACTTAATATAGAAAAAAGTAACTAAATGCATAAAAAATATAGCAAAAGAGGTTTTAAGAGAATCAAAAGGAGTAGGACTATTAGAAAAAAAATTTGGTGGTGGAATAAAGAAGTTCAAGCTGTCATCAAGCTTAAAAGAATAAACTATAAAATTTGGTAAGAGGCTAGAGATAAAAAAAATCTTAAAAAGTATAAAGATGTAAAGAAAGAAGCTAAAAAAGCATTAAGTAAGGCAAAACTTAAAGGTTATGATGATTTATATAATAGACTAGATACGAAAGAATGTAAAAAGACTATATATAAATTAGAAAAACTAAGAGAAATGAAAATAAAAGATTATGACTATATTAAATGTGTTAAATATAAAGTTGAAAGAGTCTTAATACAAGAAGAAGAAATAAAAGAATTATTGAAAGAGTCTTAATAAAAGAAGAAATAAAAGAATGATGAAAAAGTTATTTAAAAAAATTATTAAATAAAAATAATGTAGTAAATTTAAGAATAGAAGAACGTAATAACCTAAGTGTTGAAAATAAATTTTTTTTGTAGATTTAGCATGCTTGAGGTTAAAAATGCTTTGAGTAAAATAAAAAATGTAAAGGCATTATGGCCAGATGTGATCCCTATTAAGGTTTGGAAAGGCTTAGGAGAAATTAGAGTTATGTGGTTAACCAATTTATTTAATAGGATTATAGCAACTAAAAGAATACCGAATGATTAAAAAATATATTAATATCCATATATAAAAATAAAGATGATATTTAAAACTATGTAAATTATAAAGGGATTAAGTTGATGAGTCATACAATGAAATTATGGGAGAGAGTAATAGAAAATCGAATAAGAGCTAAAACTTTGGTGTCAAATAATTAATTTAGATTTATGCTTGAAAGATTGACCATAGAAACTATTTATCTATTAAAGAGATTGATGGAGAAGTATAGGATAAATAAAAAATATAATACAGTACATAGAGAAATAATATGGTGACTTTTAGAGAAAAAAAGAGTTATTAAAAGATACATAGAATTAATAAAAGATATGTATAATAGAGCAATAACTATTGTTAAAACAATAATAGAAGAAACTAGTAAGTTTTCAATTACTCTAAGTTTACATCAAGGATCTGCCTTAAGTCTTTACTTTTTTTGCATTAGTTATGGATGAATGAACCAAACATATCCAAAATGATATCTCATGGTATATGTTATTTGCAGATGATATAGTGTTGATTGATGAAACTAAATTTATAGTAAATGTTAAGCTAGAGATTTGGAGAGAGGCTGTAGAATCTAAAGGTTTCAAGATTAGTAGAACTAAAACTGAATATATAAAATATAATTTTAGTGAAGTAGAAATACAAATAAAGAGACAAAATATTGCAAGTCAAGAGCTATCAAGGAGTAAAAAATTTATGTATTTGTGATCTACTATTCAGCAAGAAGGTAAAATAGGCAAAGACGTGAATTATAGAGTTAAAGTAGGATGAATTAAGTGGAGAAGTGCTTCGAAAGTATTATATGATCGACACATTCCATTAAAATTAAAAGAAAAATTTATAAAATCACTATTAGGCCATCTATGCTATATGAAACAAAGTGTTGGGCAATACAACATGTGAATAAATTAAGTATAACAAAAATGCACTTATTAAGATGGATATATGGTAAAACTTTAAAATATAGAATTAGAAATAAACATATACGAGAAATGATAGGAGTAGCCCCAATTGAAGATAAAATTAAAAAAAAATTGATTATGATGGTTTGAACATATACAACGAAGACCTTTAGATGCTCCAGTTAGAAAGAGTGATTTTTTAACTGTTCATGGTAATGATAGAGGTAGAGGCAGGCCTAAACTAACATGAACATAAATAATTAAGAAAGATGTAATAATTTATAATTTAAGTGACTTCATGTAGTCGACCCCATGTAGTTAGGAAAAGGCTTAGATGGTTGAGTTGAGTTGAGTGCTACATTATTGACTTTTTAGTAATTATATAATTGTATGTATGGAAGAAGATTTCTTACTAAGATATTAGCTCACATCATTACTGTTACATTTTTTTAGAGCTACAGGGCATCTAGACTAGAGTTCGATTTAGGAATTCTAATGAGAGTTTTAGTTAACTTTTGCATTTGATATCAAATATATCTAAATTTGAAATTTGTGCTTTATATACATAAAAATTACTAATGAAATGTTTTGTTATATATGAGTTTGGTTCAGTTCTTTGTGGAAAATGAGTTTTTTTTTTCTAAATTTGTTTGCACTCAAAGAGCAAGCAATGCATTGTCTGAGGATATAAAAGCTCTCACAAAGAGGACATAGGATGGGGGGACGGAAGTGGTGAAATAAAGGTTGGGAAAAGATTCACAACTTTGTCCATGGCATAAATCTAGGAAACCCTAAAGTCATATGATGATGTTTTACGTTTTCTCTAAATGTCAATCCTTTTTTTATTACCTTGCTAGCGTCCATTGAGAATAGATTCAGCAGTTAGATAGGGAGTAATTTGCTATCTGTAGGTTGTTATTTCATATTTATGATGCAAAGGGTATAGATACCTTTGGGAAAAGAATTTTATTTTTGCATCAAAATTTATCGATATAAGCAGCAGTTTTCTCTCTCTCTCTCTCTCTCTTTTGATCCACTGTTTTTTTCATTAAATCATTAGAAAAGAATTTATTTTTTTCTATTTTGCTGACCTCCCTTTGCTTCTTTCCTTCCTTGCCATCTTTCCAATCATCTTTAGAGAGAGAGCATGGTTGTCAAATTCCTGCCCCTTCCTTTTAAGGATTTTTAACCTAATAATTGGTATTGTTTATTTCTAGGTTTAAGCCATGAAAATTTTAGAAGGTATGATTTTTCAGGAAATATGTTTTTGACTTCCATACTCATTAGCTTATTTGCAATTCGTTGTTTGTTGTGTGGTGGTGGTCCCTCTAACACCTTGACAAGACTAGTCCTAGTACTTATTCAGAATGAATTAAACTATTTATCATTTTATCCTTGCAATTATATATTGTACCCATTGAACATAAGTTATTGCAAATGACCTTTTATTTGTTATTGAGATTATTGTTTTGTTATTATGCTTCAACAGGGATATGTATGTGAGGTTTATAGGGTGGGATTTTCCAAGATATTTTCAAGATCACCCATGTAAATCTTGCAACAATATCTCATGGAAACTTAAACAAATGATGGGTGAATATAAATCAATGAGATTAACTATTGACTTGCTTAAGTATATAATTCGATCACTTTGGTGCAATATCATCATTTTTATCACTGTAGTACTATACTATACATACTTTAAAAATTGATCATCTGCAATAGATTTAAAAAAAAATAGAAAAATTTGAATTCTAGACTTGCTTCTTTGGCTGCTATATATTGAACTCCTCAATGACTTGAGCGCTAATGTTGTGCCAACAGTTTAGACAATTTGCATGGTTGAATGCTGCGACATTCTTTCCACCATAGCAACTTATTTATTGGGTTCTGACAACATGGTGTGCACCTACAAATCACTTTTGTGCATCACTTATAAGTAAATAAATCAAATATTGTTATCTACCATATTTTCTCTTTTTTGTTTCAAAGTGTTATCTATAGGAAGCATTTTAGACTTGTCACCTAGTGCTTGAGGGCTATGAATTTCAATCCCAAATGCTCTTCTATTGTTAGTCTTCTACATTTCTGGGGAGCACATAATTGTAAAACATTGAAAACCATGGTGAGAAAATAGTGAAATCTTCATAATTTGGAAAGGTAATGCATCATGCAAACTAATATAATAAACTCCAATAGCTGGAATTCTTTCAATGTGTTCTTTTATTTGGTCTGTGCTACTTTTTTCCCATGTTGGCATAAATAAATAAATATTTATTTATTAACTGTTAATCTATATTCCACAACATTGTAATTACTTTTTCATTTATTATATACTATCTCACTTGGAAAGAAAAGGTTCAATGCTAGTGTACCTGGGCTTATAATCATAGATTCCAATCCATGAAAATTTTAACACATACCAAGAGGCCATATCAACGACTCACAAAAGTTAACCAGTTATGTCAACTAATACTATTGGACTAGATCTTTAGAAATAAATTTGTTATTTGTGATCCATGAGAGATTGGTTCAAGATCATGGTAGACTTAGATCAACTAAGAAGAAATTATTCTTGATATGTAAAGGGTAAATAGCAATATCATAGCTCCAGATTATGGCTGTTTGATTAAGATGAACAATGCCAAAACGTTGATCCAAATTCTACTATGGTTAGAACTTTTGAAAGAAAGCAATGATATGTTGATTATCTCGCTATGTTCAAGCATTAACATAGGTTCCACATATTGTTTGTACATCAGATCAATAGATCTATTTTTATACATTGTAATCCCATGATAGATTTCTCCTACCATAATGTTTTCTCTTGATATAATGCTTAGACTTAACTTGAGTTACATATTTCTTTTGGACATATTCTGGTGATTAGTTTGGGAGCCACAGCTTGCTAGGTTTATAATGTTCCTGTAGGTTGGGCCTTTTCAAACTTCTGAGTGTGAAAAACCTAAAATAAAAGTTAAAATTAGGCTAAGTCTTCATGGAAAATAGTTTCTGTAGAATTAGCTTACATCTTTATAACATTCAATGGCTCTAATTCAACTGCCTCTCGGTTGATTGTAGAATATTTTAATCTACCTATTGGATGGTACTCTTGTCTATTTTTGGCCAACCACATTTTTGCTTCCAACCTCATAATTATGAGCAACTTGAAACAACTGAAGTAAGTTCTGAACTTGGTAAACCGTAATTGGTGATTTGAAAGGCATTTTAGAATAGATTAAGTGATTTTATGCCTCTAAATCTTCCCATAATTTATTTTTCACGCAGCCTTCCACACTCTAATAACTATATTTTTTTTCGTTGACCTAATCATCCACTTAGAAGAAGTTTTTAAAAAAAAAAAAAACTAGAGGAATCAAATTTTACTCATCATGTTGATACAATTCATAATTAAATTTGAGGTAATTATTTTTACTCTGTTTTTTCTTTTAATTTTTGTCTCAATTTATTTTGACATGTCATATATTAATCATACTTATTAATGTGCATACATGTATAATATATGAAGTTAAGAGTGGGTAATCGCTGTTGAGTCTTAATATGTGTAAGAAAAAGGTTGAGAGCGAAGGCTGAAGATATTTTTTAATTTATTTATATATTTCTTTTAAGATGTAATGGATTATCATCTTTATATTTAGTAGATTAAACTATTTTTATGTCCTAGATATTAAAGTATTCATTGTAAGTTAATAAAAATATTTTCTTTATATATAGTTTGTTTATATTTTAAGTTGAAGTAAAATATTACTTCATCACTAATCAAGAAAAATTATATTTTGAAATCTTAATGAATATATATATATATATATATATTGATTTATGAAAACTATCGCTATAGCTATAAAACCTATAAGCCTTTACTAATGCATCAATTCGTTAAAATAGATATAATATTATAATAATGATTGTAACAGTTGCTAAAAGTATAAGCAAAAAATCAAGCTATGACCTACTTTGATAGTTTTATCCATCAATAACTTATACTAATGATATTTGGAACCATCAACATAGTTCATTAAAACTATACCAATGAAGGAAAAAATCTTTAGTAAAATCTCTATATTGAAGCCTCTTATACTAATGAATTTTCTAACATTTGATATAGCCTGAAAAATTCCATACAGGTAGATTCTTAAGTTTTACGGGTAGATTTTAACCATCAATAAATAACAATTTTTTATAGCGTAAACATGCAATACTTGATTAAATCCCACAAATAGTATCACAGCATATAAAAAATGAAAATAAAAGCAAAAAAAAAAAAAAACAGTTGCAGGAAAAGATAGAATATGAATAGGTATGTTGCCTCTTGAATTCAAATATAATCAATTGAGTATGGATTTAAATTAACATATAAAATGCTTAAATTGAAAATGACAACTCCATTTTTACTGAAAGCACAATTAGATGCTTATTAATAATAACATACAACATCCCAACAGTAATGTCCATGTAAATACAACATCATTGGCATTGTCACACAAGTACAATTAATGTGTCATATTATTTTACTTTCTAGCACACAAGCACGTTGCAACCTTATTGAAAATCTCACACAAGCAGTATATCATTTTAATTTATATCACACATACATGTGCATACACAAGTAGCATATAGATATACATGCACACTCACACATGGCAATAGAGATCTTGATCGATGAATTTTTGGAGATGCATGCAGCATTTAGGAATGCTCAAATCCCCTTGCAATGATGACCGAATTAGCTTGATTGGTGAACTCCTCAAGATGGCATGGTAATTGCCCTGAGATGCATCAACCTTAGTTTAAATCTAGCAAAGAATAAACAAAGAATTTAAGACTTGGCGGCTAACTTGTAGCAAAATTATGAATTTTTGCTTCATATTTTGTGACTTTTCTAATCAAGGAAGTTTGTTGGATATAAAAAAATTGGGATAGCAAAACATCAAACTGCAAGCCAGCGATCAAGTACGATGCTTCAAAATTACCAGTAAAAAAATTCTCATAAATCTCTTTTTTTATGAAAAAATGAAAAATTTTTTCCCATAAAAATTAATTAAAATCAACATAAGTTACTTGTTATTTAAATGCAGAGAGAAATTGTCACAAATTTTACAACCTCACGCTTTAGAACAATAATTGTTGTCATCAAAATTAAGATCCATGGCCAACTAGCCACTCATGTTTTGAAGATGAAATAGAATCTTTAATTATTTTCATTAAAAAGAAAGAGAAGTAGAATCTTTAGATTATCGTGCATGATCATCTTTGCACTCAAAACAGGGCTTCAATATGAACTACTGGAGCAACAGGGCCTTGACAACTGATGTTGAGAAAGATAACAATTTTGATGGAATTTACATGAAAAATAGAAAAATAAAATGCTCGAGTGAAAGGCATGACTTAACAGAGGAAAATAAGAGCTGAATAAAATACTAACCTTTCAGAAAGAGTGCTTCAGGATAGAGTTTCTTCTCTCCACTCGTCTCCATTCACCATGTATGCCTAATTAGGGGGATGTGTTGAACCTTCTGTCGCTCCTCCACGTTCCCACTTCCTCCACGTATTCTCTCTATGAACTCCTCTGGCATCTGCATCAAGTACAAGGCTTGGAGGCTTGTTAGATGTTCAATGCCCTGAGGTAGCAGCTTCATTCCTCTGCAGCGCAGGGACAATTAGACAGGTTTGGCAATGCCCCTTCCTCCATGATTATCGAATCGAGCTGGTTCGATCCATCCAATAAGAAGTACTTGAGTTTAGGAAAGTCTCCTGCATGGAAGCACATCTCCTGCCCCTCATACGCCTCGCATATCTCTAGTGCGGCCAAATTAGGCAGCGCACGCAGCAAACGCAGTGGGTCTTCTCTCAAGCTAGACCAATGCAAATTCAACTGCCGAAGGTCCGTCAGAGATCCCAACCAGTGAGGAAGCACACCATGTTCTAGTCGTCCTTCTAAATAAAGCTTCCTGTAGAGGAACCCTGGTGGCTTTAGATTTTCCAACCGCAGTGACTCTCCTTCGTCGCTGCCTATAATGGCCAGGGTGACCAGGTGGCTCATCTTTGATATGGAGGAACAGAGCTCCACTGAATGCTTGCCTCTTTCTGTGCTTATTGTCAAGGATCTCAGTTGTGTGAGATTGCCCATGTGTCGGACCATGTCTTCATCTGCTTCAACTGAATGCAGACTCTGCAAGTTCTTCAAATTCCATAGCCCTTTGGGTGCTTTAACACAAGGACAACTACCCAGCACAGGAAAATCTGGATATCTACTTTGCGCAATTAAATGCCGCAGATTCCTGAGTTGAGTAATCCCATCGGGCAGCTCCTCAATATACTGTCATATAGATCTAAGGTTTGTAGCTTTCGCAGCCTTCCCAAGGATCTAGGAAGCTTCTTCACCAAGGTTCTCCTCAAACCCAGGTAATGCAAGTTGAATAAACTGGTCACTTCGTCTGGAACAGCCTCAATGGGAGCACCTTCTAGATCCAAAACCCTCAAAAGCTAAAGCTACTTTCCATTGTAGTCAATGACTTCCAAGAGAAACTAGTCATGTCAAACATGAAGAGAGAGCGAACATTGGACATACCTCTCAGTGGTTGTGAATCATTGATGTCCTTTTGAATTGATATGCGACGAGCTTTGCCAATCAATTCGGCTTCATCATCATTATAAACCATGCCGAAGTATTCTTGTTTAGATATTGTCAAAGTTAACTCTCTCACAAGATCATGCATTCGACATAACTTCGCTCTACCAAATTCATTCCTTTCCACGACTTGAAGCATACATCGACGAATAAGCTCATTGAGGTTTCTCTCTGCCTCCTGTTCTTCAGATATTCCTTTCCTTTTCTGAACAAAACCTTCTGCAACCCATAACCGGATTAGCTTCTTCCTCCTTATGAGATGATCCTCTGGAAACATGCTACAGTATAGGAAGCAGCTTCGTAGATGATAAGGGAGATCTTTGAAACTGAGATGCAATATATTTTTCACCCTTTCGGACATCGGCATGTCAGAGTCTTCCCAATTGAAGCCCTCATAGAATTCCCTCCATTCCAATTCTTCCCTCTCTCGATATGACAGTGCGCTGCCTGCGGCCACAATAGCAAGAGGTAAGCAGTGGCACCTNCTAAATGAAGCTTCTTGTAGAGGAACAGTGGTGGCTTTAGATTTTCCAACCGCAGTGACTCTCCTTTGTCGCTAACTATAATGTCCAGGGTGACAAGGTGGCTCATCTTTGATATGGAGGAACAGAGCTCCACGGAATGCTCATATTTTGTCCGGATATTTCTGGAATGCTTGGTTACAGAAGAGAACCCATGTAACCAACTTGTTAGGACAATTCTACTTCCACGTTTACTATCTACCAGCATTGGGCTTATTTCATGATACCAACGATTTGCGTGCCACACATCATCTAGGACAATAAGATACCTCTTCTGCTGCAAATAACCGCGAAGTTTCTCCACCAGTCTGTCCACAGGCAGTGTGACAATGTTGGGTGGAAGAATGTCATCATTTTCCTTGAAAAAGTCTTCTATGATTTTTCTTGTTAGATCTTCAGCTGTATATTCTTGGGAGACAGTTACCCATGCTCTGCAATCAAAATGTCGTTTTACTACTTGGCTCTTGTATACTTCAACAACAAGAGTGGTCTTTCCCAGTCCACCCATCCCCCATACTGAAACTATGGTGCGTGATGGCCCGTCATCAATCAGCCACCCTACCATCCGCTTCTTGTGTTCCTCAAAGCCTACAATCTCATCTCATCAGGGAAGTAAGGAGGGTCCTTACAGTTTCGATGTCTTTCAACATAATGATCTAGGTGAGTCATCCTCTCATCGATACCATAACTTTGTTTCAAACTTGAAATTTTGATAAGTATTTTCTGAACTTCTTGTAACTTGTTTCGGATACCATGCCAGGCCTTGATTTGCTTGCATTGTCTGAAAGCTCCGTGGAGAGAACCATAGAATTCACGCCGATGTTGCTCTCCCACTAGATAAGTGCATGTATTCATCGATGATGTCTTCGAGCTGGAAGACCAAGTCCCTTAAAATCTTCACCCACTCTTGCCATCGTTGGTCAGAATCTTTCCTTCTATCCACATCTTTTATATAGGCTTTCATGAGATCAAACTCACACTTGATTGATTTCAGTTTGCTGTGTACTTCTTTCCATGGCGAAGCAGCTTTGAGCAGTGGAGAACAAGTAGGTATAAGCGCTTCTTCAGCGATGCCAAACCCTATCTTTTCGATCGCAGACATTAAGAGAGCTTCTGCCATGCTTGAGCTACCTGATCTCAGGGAAATTTTATGTTATTATCAAACATAAGGGAGATACTTTAAAGATGAAAACCATAATCAAAATTTAAGATCTTTCATATTAAATCATCAATAGAATGAACAGAGGGAAAGCCTATCTGAATCCATGGAGAATATGATGGAGAAACTTACGAGTTCTTGATCTTCCAAGCCTTAAATGCACAATTCTTTTTAAAGAGTACGGAGTCTCTTCCTTTCTAAGGATGTGATGACAGAAAAGAAAACTGCGCATATGACTTGGGGGCCATACCATTTATAATTTGTTCATATCCTTTCACAAAGAATAATAATTTTTGAGTTCATGTAACGACTTTTAAGTTCATGCCCTTTCATGAAGAGTAATAACTTTTGAACTTTTCTTATTTCTATTTTGGCTCATCATAAAATAAAAAATAACTTTTGGGATCAACACATTACAAAGTCCATACCAAATAAGATGCCATTAATCCTAATAACTTAATCTATATAAGATAACTTTAAAAGGAATAATTCTTTAAATAACTTACAATACATAATTAATGATATATATATGCTCATATATTAAACAAATATCTAACAATCTCCCACTTGGGCTACATATGTCATTATACAAGCATGCATTACAAAATAACCTTATGAGCTCAAAATTGTTATCTTTACCAAATATCATCTCAAACAATCTGGTTCATCAATCATATCAATATAGGATCAAAGAGATCTTCATTACATGTATCGTAACTAGATCCATCAATGGTCACATATATTAATATAACTAATAATATCAAGTATGGATGTGTAGCAAGAAAATTACATGTAATGTGATCTACATATGCCTATTTCTAACTAGTCCTACTTTATTCTTTAATGAGATCATAACAACCAAATTCAAAGTGAAAATTAAACATAAAATTTATTCTGCAAAAAATATTCATAAAGTATATCTATAATAGAAAAGCATCCAAATACAAACTTTCACTAGACAAACATATCATCTAATCATACAACTCTCATATGAGCAATGTGCTCATGAAAGACCTTGGATGGTAAAGTTTTAGTAAGCGGATCCACAATCATGAAAGATATTTGTTCACTACTCTTTTCTTAACAATAAGGAATTTAATGTCTATGTGCTTTGATTTTAACAAGCTTCTCTTTTTATTGAAATATAACACTGCTAACTTATTATCACAAAATAACTTTAATGGCTTTTCAATATTATCTAAAATTTGCAGCTTAGTGATAAATTCCGTAGTCTTTCCTCTTCTTGCAAACAGTGTGAAATGAGCTCATTAAGAATTCATTTATTTTTTGGTAATTGTAACTAACCTTGAATTGACTGAATTGTGTAGGAATAGATATCAAAATCAAGTGCACAAGTAAGTCCCCAGAGAACTCTAACTTTAGTACCTTTAATTTTGAAATAAGATGAGACATTTTCATGATGTACTCCCTTATATTCTCTTATCTTTTATATTCCATTGAAGCAAGACTGGCCAATAGTGTACTAGTTTTAGCCTTATCATGATTGGCAAAACCTTTTTTTAATTTTCTCAAGGAATAACTTGGCATTAGTCTCTTTAAACATAGCACCCTAAATGTTTCTGGAATTATATGCTTCTTTAAACATAGCACCCCTAAATGTTTCTGGAATTATATGCTTTATGATCATAAGACTCATACGATTATAATATTTTTATCTTTCAAAGTTCCTTTTATCCTCAATAAAACTTTCTTCAATAAGATCAGCGGGTCGTTCCTCTCGAAGTGCAAGGTTTAGATCCGTGCAATAAAGAATAATCATAACATTCTCTTTCCAATTTTTGAAGTTTGTGCCATTTAGCATAGGAATGTAATTTATATTTGTAGATATTGTAGAAGCAGAGGAATTGACTAAACAAAGAATAGAACAAAAATACAATTAAGCTCACAATCCACATATATATGTAATTTAAGCAATAAATTCAAATATTAGTGGGGCCCATCATAAGATACATAGCACAACATTGACATTCAATTTTAGACATAAATATCAATTTGTAAGCGGTACCCTTAGTATAGTAATCAAATATAGATAATCAATCCTATCAAACAACAAGCCTTTTTTGGGATCGCCTTATTGCTCACATGGAAAACTTAATAATCATCACATATTTATTACCACAGTTATGTTCGAAACTAGACCAAATAATAACCTTTTTTTGGGCCAATCACTATTCACATAAATTATAAACATACAATTATCTTGATATTCCAAATAAATTAATTTATACAAGATAGGTTACTTTGGTAACATGATATTTTAATTAAATTAATTTAGAATATCAGACATTACAATCATAGGAGAGGTGGAATTTTGATATGAGTTTCCTTCAAAATTGATGTAAACAGGGTTGCAATGAGATATATGGACAAGTTGGACGAAAAGTTGTTTGAGAGCAAGGCTAGTTAGTTTGGAAATTATTTTATTTCCTATAGCTTTTTAGTTTCCTAAATTATTTTATTTCCTATAGCTTTTTAGTGAGTTTCCTAAATTATTTTATTTTCTATAGACTATAGTTGTTTTAGGGTTTTGAGATGGAGGATCAATTTTGTTAAATGTTAAAAAATTCATCTTGAGAGAGGTTTTCTCTGAATCGCTTGCGACTTGGAGTTCAATCGATTGAATTCGCTTTCACGCTGCGTCAGATTGGTATCAGAGCAAGGTGAGTTCCTGCAAGATATCTTCTGAATGACGTGCTCATGATGATGCTCATGATGCGGGAGTCCAAGGGGCTGATCAACCGGTTCTAAGGATGGAGATAAATGTTATGGATCAAAGATTGAGGCGGGTAGAGCAGCTTGTCGAGACTTTGATCGGGCGATTTGATGCTATGGAGGTCACTAATAATAGGGGTAGGATTGATGACGGATGATGACCTAGGCCACGAGAAGATTATGATATTCCAATTAATGAACCCATCAGTGCAAATCGGAGGGTACAATCTCTGATGTTGATTCAGAGGAAGAGGCTTTGGGGTTTGAGAGGAGGCAACCACCTATGAGGGATGGCTATGGTGGAGGAAGAAACCGAAGGGAGTACCACGATTATGATGATTATGATCACTTCGATGGAGGGGATTACCATCTAAGGGTAGATCTTTCCTATTTCAATGGTACGTTTAATATCGAAGAATTTCTTGATTAAGGTGAGAGATTCTTTGATTACAAGGATGTGCCAGAAGAACGTAGGGTGAAAACGGTGGCATGTAGGTTGAAGGGTGGTGCTTTCTCTTGGTGGAAGAGAGTGCAGAGTAGGCGGTTGAGAGAAGGGAGACAACCCATGTGAACATGGATCCGTATGAAGCAACTAATGAAAGGTGAGTTTCTTTCCCTGATTATGAATAGATACTTTTTCAATAGTACCAACGATGTCACCAAGGGTTGCAAACCGTCCACGAATATACTGCTGAATTTATGCGATTAGTTGAGCGCAATGATTTGAGGGAAAGTGAGGGGCAACAAGTGGCTAGGTATGTTGATGGATTAAAGTTGTAGATCAGAGATAAAATTGGGGTCACAGTATTGAGGAGCATATGTGAGGCTAAAAATATGGCATTACGGGCTGAACTCATGCTGAACGATAAGAACGCCAGATTTGATGGTGGTGGGTGTAGATATGGCTTTGATAGGGCTGAACGTAGTGGAACCAGCAGGGTGGTTGATGATAAAGAGAAGAGTGCTGCAGAGAAGCCGAATAGTAGTGGTGAGAAGAAGAATGAAAGGGCTATGGAGAAGCGGCCGATGGAATCTAAGGAAGGCCAGAAGCAATCCAACCCATATGCAAAACCCATCCTGGGAAAGTGTTACCGCTGCAATCAACTGGGGCATAGATCCAATGAGTGCCCAAGTCGAAGAGCTGTCAATATGTTAGAGCGAGAAGAGGAGGAGGATATTTGTTGTGATCCTAATGGGGATGAAGAATACTTTGGGGAGGATTATAAAGAGCATGAGCCCTCATATGTGATCAGGAGGCTCATGTTAATGCCAAAAAGGAAGATAGCACTCAATGCCACCAGTTGTTTTGTACCAAGTGCATGATTGGTGGAAGAATGTTTGATCTAATCGTGGATAGTGGGAGTAGCGAAAACATCATCAGCAGGCAGTGGTTAGAAAATTGCAGTTACCAGTAGAGAAGCACCCTAATCCATATACCATTGGATGGATTAAGGCCGCTAAGAAGATTGATGTTCAGGAAAGGTGTAAGGTGCCCTTTTCCATTGGAAAATATAGCGATGAAGTCTACTGTGATATAGTAGACATGGATGCTTGTCATCTTCTATTCGGGCACCCATGGCAGTTTGATGTGGATGCCAAACATTCTGGCAAAGAGAACCTCTACAGGTTAGCGAAGGATGGTAAGAGATACACACTATTACCTCTTAAAGTAGCGCTATGTCCTAAAGGCTCTAAGCCTAAAAGACGGTCTTTCCTATCCATTATGAGCTCAGAGAAAGAAGTAGAGGAAGATATGAAGGAGACCAGGAAGGTGCATGCCTTGGTGGTAAAGAATGTACTGAAGGTAGAGGAGGAGGTTGTTGACGAAGTTCCTGAGATAGTGAAAGGTGTTAGAAGAATTCAAGGAGGTGACTCCAGATGACTTACCTGAGGGGCTTCCTCCTTTGAGAGACATACAGCACCAGATCGATTTGGTGCCGGGGGCAAGCCTTCCTAACTACCACATTACAGGATGAGCCCCAAGGAAACGAAAATCCTCCAGGAGAAGGTTCAAGAATTGCTAGACAAAGGCTTCATCAGGGATAGCTTGAGTCTATGTGTTGTACCAGCCCTGCTCACTCCCAAGAAGGATGGGAGCTGGAGGATGTGTGTTGATAGTAGGGCTATCAAAAGGATCACCATTGGGTATAAGTTCCCAATACCCCGTATTGAAGACATGCTTGACAGGTTGAGTGGGGCAGTCATCTTTTCTAAGATAGACTTGAGGAGCAGATATCACCAGATTAGAGTGAGGCCAAGCGATGAATGGAAGACTGCCTTCAAGACAAATGAAGGATTATATGAATGGCTAGTGATGTCGTTCGGTCTCAGCAACGCACCTAGCACCTTCATGCGTGTTATGAATCAGGTACTTAAACCCTTTATTGGCAAATTTGTGGTAGTATACTTTGATGATATATTGATTTATAGCAAGTCTGAGAACGAGCACATTGACCACTTGAGGAGTGTATTGGCTGTATTGAAGGAAGCTAATTTGAAAAAGTATGTTTATGTCTAAAAGGCTATTGTTTCTAGGGTTTGTGGTAAGTGGTGATGGCATTACTATGGATGAAGGAAAAGTGAAAGCCATTAGAGAGTGGCCTAATCCCAAAACTGTGACTGAGTTGAGAAGCTTCTTGGAATTGGCCAGTTTTTATAGGCGCTTTATCAGGCATTTTAGCACCATTACTACTCCTTTGACAGAGTGTCTGAAGAAAGGGAAGTCTAATTGGAGTGAAGAAGCTGAAGCCGGGTTTGCCCTTTTGAAAGAGAAGTTGTGTAGTGCCCCTGTGTTGGCATTACCCAACTTTGATAAGTTGTTCACAGTTGATTATGATCCTAGCGGAGTAGGAATTGAGCTGTACTCTCCCAGAAAAAGAGACCAATCACTTTCTATAGAGAAAAGCTCTGTGATGCTAGAAGAAACCGGTCCACCTATGACAAGGAGTTCTATTCGGTGGTAAGAGCATTAAGAGTGTGGGAACATTATTTAGTGGGTAAGAAATTTGTTTTATATTCGGATTGTGGGGCTTTAAAGCACTTGAGTAATCAAAACAGGATTAGCAAGGATATGCATGCTAAATGGATCCAGTTTTTGCAAAGGTTTTCCTTCAAACTAATGCATAAGTCTGGAACCCAAAATAGAGTTACGGACGCTCTGAGCAGGAGGGCAGATGTGTTAACTGTGATTAGAACTGAGGTTATCGGGTTTGAATAGATGAAGGAATTGTATGCTGGAGACATTGATTTTGGTGAGATCTAGGGCAAGTGTGGTAGTAGGGAACCTGTGGGGATTACCATGTACATGAGGGTTATTTGATGAAGGGCAATCAACTATGTATTCCTCAATCCTCTTTAAGGAAGAAGTTAATCAGGACTTGCATGGAGAAGGATTGGCAGGCCATCTGGGAAGGGATAAGACCCTTGCAGCTGTAGCTGAGCAATATTTTTGGCCTCAGTTGAGGAAGGAGGTGTACAAGATTGTTCAGAGGTGCTATACTTGCCAAACATCCAAGGGACATTCTCAAAGTACTGGGTTATATACACCCTTGCTAGTACCTAAGAATATTTGGGAGGACCTTTCTATGGACTTTGTTCTGGGTTTGCCTCATACCCAACGAGGTGCTGACTCTGTTTTTGTAGTGGTTGACAGGTTCTCTAAGATGGCTCACATCATTCCTTGTAGGAAGACTTTAGATGCCCATGCCATTGCCAAACTATTTTTTCGGGAGGTCGTGAGATTGCATGGAGTACCTAGATCCATCACATCCGATAGAGACACCAAAATTCTCAGCTACTTTTAGAAGGCATTGTGGTACATGTTTGATTCCACCTTGAATTATAGCAGCACAGCACACCTATAGACAGATGGACAAACAGAAGCTACCAACAGGACTTTAGGAAATCTCATCAAAGTATTTGTGGAGAAAAATCACGACAATGGGATTTGTGTTTGCCACAGGCGGAGTTCGCCTACAACAATTCCGTCCATCGAACCATAGGAAGATCCCCATTCTCCATCGTCTATACCAAAGTATCACAACATGCACTAGATTTAGTGAAGCTTCCAAAGCTGGCTGAGTATAGCATACCAGCTAAACATGGCAAAGCATTGGCAAAGCACTTCAAAAGAGGTCAAAGCAAAGATTGAGAAAGCCAACACCAAGTACAAGGAGGTTGCTGACAGAAGACGGAAGGAACAACTCTTTGAGGTAAGGGATCAGGTGATGGTCTTTCTCAGAAAAGAGCAGATTCCTGTGGGTACTTATAACAAGTTACGACCATGAAAGTATGAACCTTACAAGATTGTCCAAAAGATCAACGATAATGCTTATGTTGTTGATCTTCCTGCGACTATAGCAATTTCGAGGACTTTCAATGTGGCAGATTTACATCCATTCTTTCCGGACAATACACCTTTATATCCAGATAAGAACTCGGGGTCGAGTTCTTCGCAAGAGGGAGAGAATGATGCAAATAGGGTTGCAATGAGATATATGGACAAGTTGGACGAAAAGCAGCCAAACCGAAACAAGGACGAAGAGAAGTTGTTTGAAAGTAAGGCTAGTTAGTTTCCTAAATTATTTTATTTCCTATAGAAAATTATTTTATTTCCTATAGCTTTTTAGTTTCATAAATTATTTTATTTTCTATAGCTTTTTAGTTTCCTAAATTATTTATTTCCTATAGAAATTATTTTATTTCCTATAGCTTTTTAGTTTCCTAAATTATTTTATTTCCTATAGCTTTTTAGGTTCCTAAATTATTTTATTACCTATAGATTATAAATAGTTGTTTTAGGGTTTTGAGATGGAGGATCAATTTGTTAAATGTTGAAAAATTCATCTTGAGAGAGGTTTTCTCTGAATTGCTTACGAGTGATTGTTTATCTTGGAGTTCAGTCATTGTTATTGAATTCTTGTTTATTCCAACGCTTTCACGCTACGTCAAAAATAATTTGTTTGAATTTCAAACCATTAATAACACATCCATCTGATCGGCGATGATATCTGACGGTTACGATCGATCCAAGCCATGATCCCGATCGGCGATAATCGATCGGACCGTTGCGATCCATCCGATCGGCGATGATTCGACGGTTGCAATCAATCCAAGCCATGATCCCGATCGGCGATGATCGATCCGGTCGTTGCGATCCATCTGATCGGCGACGATATCTGACGGTTGCGATCGATCCAAGCCATGATCCCGATCGGCGATGATCGATCGAACCATTGCGATCAATCCGATCAGTGACGATCTGATGGTTGGATATATGCGTCGCTAAATAGCGACGCATTATTACGTTGCTAAATTAAAAATTAAATTTTTTTAAATTTTTTTTGGCATATGCATCGCTATTTAGCGATGCAATGTTTGCGTCACTATATTAACAATTTTTTTTTAATTTCTGGATTTTTGCGTCGCCAATGCGTCGCTATTTAGCGACGCAAATATTGCGTCACAATATAGCGACTTATTATTGCGTTGCTAAATTAAAAATTAATTTTTTTTATTTTTTTAGCATATGCATCGCTAAATAGCGATGCAATTATTGCGTTGCTATATTAACGATTTTTTTTTAAATTTTTTGAATTTTTGCATCGCTAATGCATCACTATTTAGCGACGCAAATATTGCATCGCAATGTAGCAACACATTATTGCATCGCTAAATTAAAATTTTAATTTTTTTTAATTTTTTTTGGCATATTGCATCGCTATATTAACAATTTTTTTTTAATTTTTTGGGTTTTTGCATCGCTAATGCGTCGCTATTTAGCGACACAAATATTGCGTCGCAATATAGCAACGCATTATTGCATCGCTAAATTAAAAATTAAATTTTTTTCTGGCATATGCGTCGCTAATGCATTGCTAAATAGCGACACAATCATTGCGTCACTATATTAATGATTTTTTTTTAATTTTTTGGATTTTTTCATCGCTAATGCGTCACTATTTAATGACGCAAATATTGCATCGCAATATAGCGACGCATTATTGCATCACTAAATTTTAAATTAATTTTCTTATTTTTTTAGCATATGCATCGCTAAATTATTGCGTCGCTATATATAATTTTTTTTAATTTTCTGGATTTTTGCATCGCTATTTAGTGATGCAAATATTGTGTCGCAATATAGCGATGCATTATTGCGTCGCTAAATTAAAATTAAAAATTTTAAAATTTTTTTGGCATATGCATCGCTAAATAGCGACGCAATCATTGCGTCGCTTTATTGACGATTTTTTTTTTAATTTTCTGGGTTTTTGCGTCGCTAATGCATTGCTATTTAGCGACGCATTTTTTTGCGTCACTATTGGCATCGCTATTTATTTTTCTCGTTGAGTTGTCCCAATTTGGTCGCAATTTAGGGACGCAAAAATGCGTCGCTAAATTAGCGTCGCTATTTATATATTTTCTTGTAGTATTGGTAAAGTCACATACGTCGCTATGGACTAATTCAAGAAGTGTTGAACTCCTATTTATTGATTTAAAAGGTTTTCTTAGCATCTTGGCTTGAATACAAATCTCACATTTGAACTTTCTATCAATATGAACTTTAGGAATTAGATTAAGATTTGTCTTGTAATGAATATGATCAAAATTCACATGACCAAGTCTACTATGCCAAACATTTGAAGATTTAACATTAAAAAGAAATGAACTTTATTTGATAACTTAGAGGATACATTTAATTTAAAAACACCTTCACAACAAAGCCTTTACCAACAAACTCATTATTACGAGTAATTACAACTTTATTTGACTCTAAAACAATTTTATATCCTCTAGATATAAGGAGGGATCCACTAATCAAGTTTCTTCTAACACTAGGAACTAACAGCATTTCGTGAAGGACCATGATCTTCCCAGATGTCATCTTTAGATCCACTTGACCTTTTCCAAGCACTTGTGCTGAAGAATTATTCCCAAGTGTCACACCTCCACTTGATTCCTGAAAGGTGGAGAACTAGGAGCGATCAAAACAAACATGAACATTAGCTCCTGAATCAAGCCACCAATCATAAGAAGATTGGGTTGAGTTAATTAAGAATTTTGAATTTACCGACCTGAAAGAAGGCTCAGCACCACTCTCAACCACGTTAACTTGTGGTTTAGATGATTTCTTCAATGGTTCAGTCTTTCGGTGGTAGCAGTCCTTCGCCACATGATTTATCCTTCCGCACATAAAACAAAATATGCCTTTATAATTTTTTGACTTTTAATTCGATCAGTTCTGATTTGATCGGTTCTGAGGAGGTTTGTATGATTGGTTGGATCTAGATTGAAATTTCTTCTTCTTAAAATTATTTCCCCTAGGTTTGAATTGATTTGGAGTTGGATTTGATTCGGTCAGATGAATTTTAGGTCCAAGATCGGTCTTTTGATTTTGATTAAGCTTAAGCCGGTGTTCTTCTTCAATCCTAGTAGAGTTAATCACTTCTGTTAGGGTCAAACTACCTTGCTTATGGCTTAGCTCTCGAGTAAAAGATGACTAAGATGATGGAAGGGCATCTACTAAGGCTTGGACCTTATAATTTTTAGAAAAGCTACAGCTCGTCAACTCAGACTTTCTAAGAAAATCTTGAAATTCATGAATTTGAATATTAATAGGTTTGGAATCTATCATTATATACTTTCAAAATTTTGAGATCGTAAATCAATTTAGACTTGCATCATCCATCCCATATTCAACCTCAAGGGCATCCCAAAGTTCCTTAGCAGTTTTAGTGGGAAGGTAGACATCATAAAGATTATTAGATAGAGCACTTAAAATTCTATGTCTATAATGAAAATCTATTTCTTGGGGTGTTTTTGATGTTGATGAAGAGAAAGTATCAACTATACTAGAAGAACCTTGTTGAGTATTGGATTTGGGATCTGGTAATTCTATGGCAGAAAATAGGCCTAAAGTGGTAAGCAAGTATTTCACTTGGCTTTGCCGTCTACTAAAAAATGATTCATTAAATTTTTCAGGTTTGATTGTGCTAAGATCATTAGAACCCATTTTGAGTAAGTTGGACCCATTTTGAGTAAGTTGGTTGCTTAATTCGTTCTGCACAACCAAAAAAAATGAAGGTTTAGCTTTATAATTTAAATTTTTTAAATTAGTTATTTTTTAGATATTTATAGATTTTAAATTTAAATTCAAAAGAATTAAATTTAGAAACTACTTGCAATAATAATATAACAAGTAAGCAAGAATTAACTCAAATAATTCAATTTTGAATTTGAGTTTCAATTTTTTTATTTTAAATTTCAAAATTTTAATTTCAAATTTTAATTTTGAATTTTAAATTTTAAATTCAAAACACTTTTTTTAAAAAATAAATTCTAAGGCTTTTGCACAGATTCAAAGTAAGAATTTTTTTAATTACTTATAATAAAATCTAGCACTTTCTAATGATAGAAAAATTTGTCCTTAGCTGTTAGAAAATTATTTTTGATTTTGCAAAAATTTTTCTAGAAAATGCTAGAAAATTAATCTAAAATTTAAATTTAAAAATTAAACTAAATATAAAAAGAATCTAACTGGTCGAGGCATGTTAGACACTGCCTTAAGGACAAGTTTTCGTTTCATCGTGTGGGTTGTTGTCGATTTGTCCCTAAGGTACAATATCTGGTTCGATCCGATCCTCCTATCATGAGTACGATTGCGTAGAGGTGCAAATCCAATGAAACGTCAAATGCCCAAAGAAAAAATATAACAATAACCCAATGAAACTTTAGATACCTAAAGAAAAAATATAACAATAAAAATAATTAAATAAAAAACCTTTCATCAGTAGCTTGTTGAGATAAAGATTCCAAGCTCTTGCAACAATCTAAAATAATATGATAAAACTTTTTGAATTTAAATTTTTTTTTCTTTAGCCTATCCATATATATATATATATATATATATATATATATATATATATATGACCGTTTTTTCTTGTGACCAAACGTTGGTCACGGAATGTTTCCGACCGATCGGAATTGTCGAAAACGCTCGCTGGCGAGCGTTTTCCCAGTGCATCCCTAATGCTCAAGTGGGTTCGTTACTTTTTTTTTTTTTTTACTTTTAACTTAAACTGGTAAAAAGTCAATAGTTTGATCCACTAAGGTAGTGGATCCTATTTGTAGAATTCCAGCTATCTAATAAAATCAATGAATTTTCATTAAACTCATATTCAATTATTATAATATGATCAGATAGAGTTATTTTTCAAATATGATGTACATTCACAGTTTATATTCAAAATATGCGCATGACCTGCTCAGGGCCGCCATGTTTTATGCACGAATCCTAAAGCAAACCGGCTTCACATCTCAGTCACTCATATTTCTTTTTTTTTTTAATAATTTTTTATTTTGTTTACGTCGCGGAGCAAGTCCGCGAACGAAAATAAACCCGAATCCGATAAAAACGCACCAGAGACCAGATCGCTCTATGAAATCCATTCCTCCCAGCTTTGAGCCTTCGCTTCGCCCTTCCTCGCTCCTGGCCGCCTTCCTCTCTCTCTCTCTCTCTCTGCTCCAAATTTACCGAAACCGAAAACCATTTCGGTTCTTTTGTTTCGGGTTTTCATTAATAATTCCGAATTTTATTCCTTCTTTTAGCTACTCAATTTACTAATTTCCGGATTCGCTGCTCTTACATCATCATTATTAATTTTTTTTTTTGAATGACTGACTGAATCACAGTTACTGATTCGACCATTCATTTTTTTTTCTTCTTTTTTTTTCTCATATTCTTTTCACCTGGCCACCCCTTCCATTTATCTACATTGAATTGCCTTGCTTACCACAACCAGCTTAGAAAGTCCGAATTTTCCTCTCAAATCATCACCACTTCATCTCTTTATTTTTGCTAAATCTTTGACCTCTTCCATCACCGTTTTCTCTACTCATCTTCCAGTTCCGGACTCTTGCGTGGAAGTTCTTTTCAAAATGGTAAGAGCCGGTTTCTCTGCCGTGTTGATGGTGTTTTTGGTGGGACTTGGTCCATGGTGGAGCATCCACTCTCTGGAATCAAAGGAAGGGAGACTTCTAGTTGGCATGACCATCGTCCCAAATGCAAAGGCCTCGGGGGCAGGCAAGTCCACTACCTTAATATAAACAACTATTTTATTATTCGTTTATAATCTCATTCTCTGACGTTGGCCGCATGATTTGATTCATCTTCCTTTTATTATTATTTATTTATTTTCATGTTATAATTTTTTTTAAAAAAATATTAATCTTCTTTGCAGTTTGTCTGGATGGGAGCTCCCCTGCATACCACCTCCACGAAGGATCCGGCGCCGGCGCCCGCAACTGGCTCCTCCAGTTCGAGGTGAGGAGATACTCGATCAACGCCGTTGGATCGAAATCGGACGGGTCAGAAATCTCTACGAGGTACGTCGAGCCGAACCGTCTGATCTGATGGAATTCGTCTCTGATGCAGGGAGGAGGGTGGTGCCAAAGCGTCGAATCGTGTTTGGAGAGATCGACGACCCGGCGTGGATCCACGAAGTACATGAGCAAGGAGGAGGTCTTCTCCGGCATCCTCAGCAACGATTTCTCCATGAACCCAGGTAAGTCCTGGGACCGTTCCATTTCAGTCACAGCCGTTGATTCCGGGATAAATCTTGTCCGAACCGTCCTTTTGGAGGGCGGGTTAGATCCTTTCCGGTTGGTTTATTTTTGCCCCAAAGTACACGAAACCGATTTGCTCTGGAATTTTATGGAGTCGGTTGATAACTAAAAAGCGTCCAATTGAAGGTAAAATATTTATAAAGAATGCAGAAATGGATGAATGGGATAGGACTCTATTTATTTATTTTTATTCTGTTACGGTCAATAAAGCTAAAAATAACCTTCATCTTTATCTCTATAAAAAAAAAATTTCATCCGAAATGAAACTTCACTTTATGAATTAAAATTATATCCTTATGTTTAGCATTTGTTTTGCTATTCTTGGAAAGAAAAGGTTCAATGCTAGTGTACCTGGGCTTATAATCATAGATTCCAATCCATGAAAATTTTAACACGTACCAAGAGGCCATATCAACGACTCACAAAAGTTAACCAGTTATGTCAACTAATACTATTGGACTAGATCTTTAGAAATAAATTTGTGCTTTGTGATCCATGAGAGATTGGTTCAAGATCATGGTAGACTTAGATCAACTAAGAAGAAATTATTCTTGATATGTAAAGAATAAATAGTAATATCATAGCTCCAGATTATGGTTGTTTGATTAAGATGAACAATGCCAAAACGTTGATCCAAATTTTGCTATGGTGCAAACTTTAGAAAGAAAGCATTGATATGTTGATTATCTCGCTATGTTCAAGCATTAACATAGGTTCCACATATTGTTTGTACATCAGATCAATAGATCTATTTTTATACATTGTAATCCCATGATAGATTTCTCCTACCACAATGTTTTCTCTTGATATAATGCTTAGACTTAACTTGAATTACATATTTCTTTTGGACATATTCTGGTGATTAGTTTGGGAGCCACAGCTTGCTGGGTTTATAATGTTCCTGTAGGTTGGGCCTTTTCAAACTTCTCAGTGTGAAAAACCTAAAATAAAAGTTAAAATTTGGCTGAGTCTTCATGGAATAGTTTCTGTAGAATTAGCTTAGAAGAAGTTAGAAGAAGTTAAAAAAAAAAAAAAAAAAAAAAAAACCTAGAGGAATCAAATTTTACTCATCATGTTGATACAATTCATAATTAAATTTGAGGTAATTATTTTTACTCTATTTTTTCTTTTAATTTTTGTCTCAATTTATTTTGACATGTCATATATTAATCATACTTATTAATGTGCATACATGTATAATATATGAAGTTAAGACTCTGTTGAGTCTTAATATGTGTAAGAAAAAGGTTGAGAGCGAAGGCTGAAGATATTTTTTAATTTATTTATAAATTTATTTTAAGATGTAATGGATTATCATCTTTATATTTAGTAGACTAAACTATTTTTATGTCCTAGATATTAAAGTATTCATTGTAAGTTAATACAAATATTTTCTTTATATATAGTTTGTTTATATTTTAAGTTGAAGTAAAAATATTACTTCATCACTAATCAAGAAAAATTATTTTGAAATCTTAATGAATATATATATATATATATATATATATATATACTATATTGATTTATGAAAACTATCGCTATAGCTATAAAACCTATAAGCCTTTACTAATGCATCAATTCGTTAAAATAGATATAATATTATAATAATGATTGTAACCGTTGCTAAAAGTATAAGCAAAAAAATCAAGCTCATGACCTACTTTGATAGTTTTATCCATCAATAACTTATTCTAATGAAATTTGGAACCATCAACATAGTTCATTAAAACTATACCAATGAAGGAAAAATTCTTTAGTAAAATCTCTATATTGAAGCCTCTTATACCAATGAATTTTCTAACATTTGATATAGCCTGAAAAATTCCATACAGGTAGATTCTTAAGTTTTACTGGTAGATTTTAACCATCAATAAATAATAATTTTTTATAGCGTAAACATGCAATACTTGATTAAATCCACAAATAGTATCACAGCAGTATAAAAAATGAAAATAAAAGAAAAAAAAAAGGTGCAGGAAAAGATAGAATATGAATAGGTCTGTTGCCTCTTGAATTCAAATATAATCAATTTAGTATGGATTTAAATTAACATATAAAATGCTTAAATTGAAAATGACAACTCCATTTTTACTGAAAGCACAATTAGATGCTTATTAATAATAACATTACAAAATCCCAACAGTAATGTCCATGTAAATACAACATCATTGGCATTGTCACACAAGTACAATTAATGTGTCATATTATTTTACTTTCTAGCACACAAGCACGTTGCAACCTTATTGAAAATCTTACACAAGCAGTATATCATTTTAATTTATATCACACATACATGTGCATACACAAGTAGCATATAGATATACATGCACACTCACACATGGCAATAGAGATCTTGATCGATGAATTTTTGGAGATGCATGCAGCATTTAGGAATGCTCAAATCCCCTTGCAATGATGACCGAATTAGCTTGATTGGTGAACTCCTCAAGATGGCATGGTAATTGCCCTGAGATGCATCAACCTTAGTTTAAATCTAGCAAAGAATAAACAAAGAATTTAAGACTTGGCGGCTAACTTGTAGCAAAATTATGAATTTTTGCTTCATATTTTGTGACTTTTCTAATCAAGGAAGTTTGTTGGATATAAAAAAATTGGGACAGCAAAACATCAAACTGCAAGCCAGCGATCAAGTACGATGCTTCAAAATTACCAGTAAAAAAATTCTCATAAATCTCTTTTTTTATGAAAAAATGAGCATCAAAAAGTTAATTTAAATGTTGTCACATCACGCTTTAGAACAATAATTGTTGTCATCAAAATTAAGATCCATGGCCAACTAGCCACTCATGTTTTGAAGATGAAATAGAATCTTTAATTATTTTCATTAAAAAGAAAGAGAAGTAGAATCTTTAGATTATCGTGCATGATCATCTTTGCACTCAAAACAGGGCTTCAATATGAACTACTGGAGCAACAGGGCCTTGACAACTGATGTTGAGAAAGATAACAATTTTGATGGAATTTACATGAAAAATAGAAAAATAAAATGCTCGAGTGAAAGGCATGACTTAACAGAGGAAAATAAGAGCTGAATAAAATACTAACCTTTCAGAAAGAGTGCTTCAGGATAGAGTTTCTTCTCTCCACTCGTCTCCATTCGACCATGTATGCCTAATTAGGGGGATGTGTTGAACCTTCTGTCGCTCCTCCACGTTCCCACTTCCTCCACGTATTCTCTCTATGAACTCCTCTGGCATCTGCACAAGTACAAGGCTTGGAGGCTTGTTAGATGTTCAATACCCTGAGGTAGCAGCTTCATTCCTCTGCAGCAGGGACAATTAGACAGGTTTGGCAATGCCCCTTCCTCCATGATTATCGAATCGAGCTGGTTCGATCCAGCCAATAAGAAGTACTTGAGTTTAGGAAAGTCTCCTGCATGAAGCACATCTCCTGCCCCTCATACGCCTCGCATATCTCTAGTGCGGCCAAATTAGGCAGCGCACGCAGCAAACGCAGTGGGTCTTCTCTCAAGCTAGACCAATGCAAATTCAACTGCCGAAGGTCCGTCAGAGATCCCAACCAGTGAGGAAGCACACCATGTTCTAGTCGTCCTTCTAAATAAAGCTTCCTGTAGAGGAACCCTGGTGGCTTTAGATTTTCCAACCGCAGTGACTCTCCTTCGTCGCTGCCTATAATGGCCAGGGTGACCAGGTGGCTCATCTTTGATATGGAGGAACAGAGCTCCACTGAATGCTTGCCTCTTTCTGTGCTTATTGTCAAGGATCTCAGTTGTGTGAGATTGCCCATGTGTCGGACCATGTCTTCATCTGCTTCAACTGAATGCAGACTCTGCAAGTTCTTCAAATTCCATAGCCCTTTGGGTGCTTTAACACAAGGACAACTACCCAGCACAGGAAAATCTGGATATCTACTTTGCGCAATTAAATGCCGCAGATTCCTGAGTTGAGTAATCCCATCGGGCAGCTCCTCAATATTACTGTCATATAGATCTAAGGTTTGTAGCTTTCGCAGCCTTCCCAAGGATCTAGGAAGCTTCTTCACCAAGGTTCTCCTCAAACCCAGGTAATGCAAGTTGAATAAACTGGTCACTTCGTCTGGAACAGCCTCAATGGGAGCACCTTCTAGATCCAAAACCCTCAAAAGGCTAAAGCTACTTTCCATTGTAGTCAATGACTTCCAAGAGAAACTAGTCATGTCAAACATGAAGAGAGAGCGAACATTGGACATACCTCTCAGTGGTTGTGAATCATTGATGTCCTTTTGAATTGATATGCGACGAGCTTTGCCAATCAATTCGGCTTCATCATCATTATAAACCATGCCGAAGTATTCTTGTTTAGATATTGTCAAAGTTAACTCTCTCACAAGATCATGCATTCGACATAACTTCGCTCTACCAAATTTATTCCTTTCCACGACTTGAAGCATACATCGATGAATAAGCTCATTGAGGTTTCTCTCTGCCTCCTGTTCTTCTGATATTCCTTTCCTTTTCTGAACAAAACCTTCTGCAACCCATAACCGGATTAGCTTCTTCCTCCTTATGAGATGATCCTCTGGAAACATGCTACAGTATAGGAAGCAGCTTCGTAGATGATAAGGGAGATCTTTGAAACTGAGATGCAATATATTTTTCACCCTTTCGGACATCGGCATGTCAGAGTCTTCCCAATTGAAGCCCTCATAGAATTCCCTCCATTCCAATTCTTCCCTCTCTCGATATGACAGGCGCTGCCTGCGGCCACAATAGCAAGAGGTAAGCAGTGGCACCTCTCCAGGATCTTTCTCGCCCAGTACTCAAGATCTGGAGGGCAACTTTTGTCCGGATATTTCTGGAATGCTTTGTTACAGAAGAGAACCCATGAGTCGTCCTCTTGCAGAGGCTGTAGTTCGAGAACACGGCCTGCAACTGCTATGTGTGCTACATGCTGATGCCGAGTTGTTAGGACAATTCTGCTTCCACATTTACTATCTACCAGCATTGGACTTATTTCTTCATACCAACGATTTGCGTGCCACACATCATCTAGGACAAGAAGATACCTCTTCTGTTGCAAATAACCGTGAAGTGTCTCCGCCAGTCTGTCCCCAGGTAGTGTGTCAATGTTGGGTGGACGAATGTCATCATTTTCCTTGAAAAAGTCTTCTATGATTCTTTTTGTTAGATCTTCGGCTGTATATTCTTGGGAGACAGTCACCCGTGCTCTGCAATCAAAATGTCGCTTTACTTCTTGACTCTTGTAGACTTCATCAACAAGAGTGGTCTTTCCCAGTCCACCCATCCCCCATACTGAAACTATGGTGCGTGATGGCTCCTCATCAATCAGCCACCCAACTATTTGCTTCTTGTGTTCCTCAATGCCCACAATCTCATCTTGTCAAGGAAGTAAGGAGCGTCCGTACGGTGTCGATGCCTTTCAGCAGAATCATCTGGGTGACTCGTCCTCTCATCGATACCATAACTTTGTTTCAACCTTGAAAGGGGCAAGTATTTCCTGAACTTCTTGTAACTTGTTTCGGATACCACGCCAGGCCTTGATATGCTTGCATTGTCTGAAAGCTTGTGGAGCGAACCACAGAATCCACGCCGATGTTGCTCTCCCACTAGATAAGCATATTCATCGATGATGTCTTCGAGCTGGTAGACCAGGTCCCTTAGAATCTTCACCCACTCTTGCCATCGTTGGTCAGAATCTTTCCTTCTATCCACATCTTTTATGTAGGCTTTCATGAGATCAAACTCACTTGATTGATTTCAGTTTGCTGTGTACTTCTTTCCATGGCGAAGCAGCTTTGAGCAGTTGGGAACAAGCAGGTATGAGCGCTTTTTAGCGATGCCAGACCCTATCTTTGCGATCGCAGACATTAAGAGAGCTTCTGCCATGTTTGAGCTACCTGATCTCAGGGAAGTTGTGTGTGATTATGGGAACCTGAAGGTTAGGACATCAGCTTAATTTGAAGGTAAAGGAGAATTCCTCTTCCTTGTTTTTCCCTTTGGTCACATGGATGTATGATGAAAGCATGCATCGGTTCCTTTCTTTTAAAACATTTTCCTGTTAAAAGGAAGCTATGTTATTTAGCAAAGTAGAGAAAATTATAAGCTTGGTCATAGCTGAAGGAAAGGAGATTGAAACAAGAAAAAGAAAATTACGAAAGAAAGAATATTGAGATACCTTCCTTTGGTACCTTTGTTTCTCTCCGCTTTGGCTGGTGGGTCGCCCGGTGGCTGCAATAATTCCAACTGGTCACACAAATTTCTCAACGTAGATATCTTATCCAAAGCCTCTCTCAATTATTGGACACGGGACACTTGCCCATCTTGACCCTAGAACAGATAAAAATTGCACAAACCTGTCATCCAATTATTGAAGTTAGGTGGGCACTCAATTAGTTTGATTTATTTAATTTAAAATTATACAAAATCGATCAAACCAAATTTTTTAAAAATATAATCAATTAAACCAATTTATTTAAAAAAATCAAACAGATCCAACCAAAATATACTAATTTCATTCGGCCAATTTTTCTCATTGTGAGTTTATTATTTGTACTTTAAGCTCAAAAACTTTAAATTTTTATTTTTAACCCTTTTTAAGGTTTTTGGATTGAAATTTTTATTTATATGCCATTTCTGTAGCTTTTTGGACTAACAACAATAGAACCATGTTTTATGAATTTGACTCCAATAGTTGGGAGAACTTCTAATACCACATGATTCTCCAAGGTCTGAATCTTCTACCATGCATGTTTTGCACTGCTGAGAATTATACATGGCCAAATAGCTGCCATATCATCTCATATCGGAAACAAGACGTCTTACCCATCTTCAAAATAGAGAACATCTTGTTAAGGTGCCAAGCGTGAATAGTTCTATTTGGTACCACATGTTGACCATAGAGAGTCAAAAAGTCTTTAGATTCATGCTTATCCTATGCTCTTTGATAAGGTAGATTTATAGAATTCTGATTCATGGTCTGCGACATCCCATTCTAGACCACGACTTCAAGTTAGATATTTCTTGCTTTCTTTTTAGCTAGGAGAAGGTAATTACAATCCAATGAAGAGCATAGCTTGAAAATCTATCTTCGCTACTCCTGAGGTGGATAATTGCACCCAAAGCTTTGGCTCTTAAAAATTTTGAACTATGCCGGATAAGAAGTCTGTAGCGTTGAAGTCTTTGAATTTCTTCGTAGGTTAAGCAAGGAAGAATAGTAACAATTCAGGTTGGCCAGCAACCCAATTGATAGCATAAAGGTATTAAATTATTATTAGTAACATAATTTTTCAAAAACAATCGACCCAAAATTTTAATTATTTTTAAATTGAAAACGGTATGGCATTGATAAGATACAAATAGAGCTAGTTATATGTTTAACGCCCCAAGCTCACATACTAGCTCATTTAACTTTGTTAGCGGACCAAAACTACGTGACCCAAAATTCGAGTGGAAGTTAATGTGGAACTAAACTTGAGTATCACAATCTTTCCACCTTATGTGATGTTATCGTTGTACGCCACAAGCTAACCAGAATCTACCTTAAGTCAAGTCATTGGTGCCACAATGGTAGCTCCACACCATGACGGGACCCCACCATCGTCCCCCATGTGTAGCTTTTTTCTCATGCCCACCACTAACTTCGGCATACTCGAATTGGCTTTGAAACTATTTATAATGCCTTAAGCCCACCGCTAGCCCAATTAACTTTATTAGCGGGCTAAAACCATGTGGCCCAAAAACTTGAGTGAAAGTTAATGGATAGTAAATAGACTTGTGTTATAAGCATATCACATATTTCTTTCCATTTAATGTGCGACTAAACTTGGGTATTACAATCTCTCTACCTTATAATGTGGTGTTCTCGTCGCACGCTACAAGCTAGTCAGGATCTACCCCTGAGCAGGGTTGTTGGTGCTGTAAGGGTGGCTCCATGCCATGGCTGGACTCTACCATTGTCCTTCATAGGTAGCCCTTTTCTCATGTACATCCACCAACTTCTGCATACTCAGATCGGCTCTGATACCATTTATAATGCCCCAAGCCTACCTACTAGCCCATTTAACTTCGTTAATGAATCGAAACATGTGGCCCAAAAATTTGAGTGAAAGTTAATAGATAGCAAGTGGACTTACGTTATAAGCACATCACACATTTCTTTTCTATCCAATGTTGGACTAAACTTGGGAATCACAATCTTTTCACCTCATAATGTGACATCCTCGCCGCACCACAAGCTAGCCATAATCTACCCCGAATTAAGTCATTGGTGCCGCAAGGGTGGCTCCATGCCATGGTGGGACTTTACCATTGTCCCCTATGGATAGCCCTTTCCTCGTACTCATCCATCAACTTTCGCACACTCAGGTCAGCTCTAATACCATTTGTAACACCTTAAGCTCACCCGCTAATCCGATTAACTTATTAGTGGGCTGAAACCATGTGGCCCAAAAACTCGAGTAGAAGTTAATAAGTAGCAAGTGGACTTGCATTATAAGAACATCACATATTTCTTTTCCATTTAATGTGGAACTAAACTTGGGTATCATAGTATGCCTATCAAAATGCCTGCATGCTACTCATCGGTATCGAGCTGGGGTTGGCCAGCAAGATGTAGCCTCTTTGAGGGATTTTATTGAAATCTGGCACAACAACAACAGCAGCAGCAACAATTTTAATCCCTGACTTAAAGATGGGGAAAAATTAAAATCCGATGCAACATACTGGTATTGATGGTTTCCAAAAAAAAAAAATCAGTATCAAATTATATAGTTAGTGCAGTACTCACTACAAGAAAATAATGAAATAGCGATGCAATTTTAGCGACACAAAGATGCGTCGCTAAAATGCGACTACATTGCAACGCCTCTGCGTCAAAAAAAATTACGACACAAATAGCGACGCATTAGCCACTCAATAAACCATAAAATTAAAAAAAAAATTAAATTTAGCGACGCAAAAATGCGTTGCAATATTTATAAAATATATTTTTTTTAAAATATTATTAAGGAATAAATATTGCAACGCAGCTAAGTGCGTCGCAATGTTTTTTAAAAAATTATGTTAAATAGCGACGCATTAGTGATGCAATAAATATAAAATGAGAAAAATATTTAATATAGCGACGCAAAAATTGCATCACAAATATTAATAAAAAATTGATTTTATAAAATATAATTATGAAATAAAAATATTGCGATGCAACTCAGTGCGTCGCAATATATTTGAAAAACATAATAATTTTAAATAGCGATGCAATAGACCAAAAAAATTATAAAATTAATTTTAATTTAGCGACACACTAATTGCATCGCAATTATTTTAATGAAATTAATTTTTATATATTAATATAAAAAAAATATTGCGATGCAAAACAATGCGTCGCAATGTTTTTAAAAAAACTTAATTATTTTAAATAGTGACGCATTAGCAATGCAATAAACCAGAAAATATAAAATTATTTTTAATTTAGCGACACAATAATTGCATCGTAATTAATTTAAATAAAATTATTTTACGAAAATAGTATTATGAAATAAAAATATTGCAATGCATTCCAGTGCATCACAATGTTTTGTTAAAATAATATGTTAATTAGCGACGTAATAGCGATGCAATAAAACAGTAAAGTAATAAAAAAAATTTATTTAATGACGCAAATTAATGTGTCGCAATATTTAAAAGAAATTCATAATGCCAAATTAGCGAGGCATTAGCGACGCAATAAATTAAAAATAAAATAAAAAATTAATAATGTCCGAGATCGATCGTCGTTGACCGTGATCGATCATGGCTTCGATCGATCGCAACTGTCAGGTCGTCACGATCGGATCGATCGCAACGGTCCGAGATCGGTCGTCGCCGACCGGGATCGATGGCTTGGATCGATGGTAACTGTCGGATCATCGCCGATCGAGATCGATCATCTGGCTTCGATCGATCGCAATTGTCAGATCGTCACCGATCCGATCGATCGCGACAGTCCGATCGGTAGTCACCGATCGGGATCGATCATGGCTTCGACCAATCGCAATCCTCGATCGTCACCGATCGATCGATCGCGATGGTCCGATCGGTCGTCGCCGATCAGGATCGATCATGGCTTGGATCGATCGCAACCGTCGGATCGCCGATCGGGATCGATCATGGTTTGATCGATCGCAAACCATCGGATCATCGCCAATCCGATCGATCGCGCCACGGTCCGAGATAGGTCGTCGCTGACCGGGATCGATCATGGCTTGCATCGATCGCAACCGTCGGATCATCGCCGACCGGATCGATCATGGCTTGGACCGATCGCAACCATCGGATCATCGCCGATCGGGATCGATCATGGCTTCGATCGATCGCAACCGTCGGATCATCGCCGCATCGATCGCCACGGTCCGAGAGAGGTCGTCGCGACCGGGATCGATCATGGCTTGGATCAATCGCAACCATCGGATCATCGCCGACCAGGATCGACCATGGCTTGGATCGATCGCAAACCGTCGGATCATCGCCGACCGGGATCGATCAGGGCTTCGATTGATCGCAACCATCGGATCGTCGCCGATCTAATCGATCACCATTGTCCGAGATAGGTCGTCACGACCGGGATCGATCATGGCTTGGATCGATCGCAACCGTCAGATCATTGCCGATCGGGATCGGTCATGGCTTCGATCGATCGCAACCGTCGGATCATCGCCGACCGGGATCGATCATGCTTGGATCGATCGTAACCGTTGGATCGTCGCCGATCCGATCGATCGCCACGGTCCGAGATAGGTCATCGCCGACCGGGATCGATCATGGCTTGGATCGATCTCAACCGTCGGATCGTCACTGACCAGGATCGATCATGGCTTGGATCAATCACAAACGTCGGATCAGCCGACCGGGATCGGTCATGGCTTCGATCGATCGCAATCGTGGATCATCGCCGACCGGGATCGATCATGGCTTTGATCTATCGTAACGTCGGATCTCGCTGATCCGATCGATCGCCATGGTCCGAGATAGGTCATCGTTGACCGGGATCGATCATGGCTTGGATCGATCGCAACCGTCAGATCGTCGCCAACCAGGATCGATCATGGCTTGGCTCGATCGCAATCATCGGATCATCGCCGATCGGGATCGATCATGGCTTCGATCGATTGCAACCGTCGGATCGTCGCTGATTCGATCGATCGCGACGGTTCGAGATAGGTCGATGACGACCGGGATTGATCATGGCTTGGATCGATCGCAACCGTCGGATACTCGCCGACCGTGATCGATCATAGCTTGGATCGATCGCAACCGTCGGATCGTCGCCGATCCGATCGATCGCGACGGTCCGAGATAGGTCGATGACGACCGGGATCGATCATGGCTTGGATCGATCGCAACCGTCGGATCATCGCCGACCGGGATCGATGGTTGGATCGATCGCAACTGTCGGATCATCGCCGATTCGATCGATCACGACGGTCTGAGATAGGTCGTTGCCGATCGGGATCGAGCATGGCTTGGATCGATCACAACCATCGAATCATTGCCGACCAGGATTGATCATGGCTTGGATCGATCGCAACCATCGGATCATCACCGACGACCGGGATCGATTATGGCTTCGATCGATCGCAACCGTCGGATCGTCGCCGATCCGATCGATCGCGACGGTCCCGAGATAGGTCGACACCGATCGGATCGATCATGACTTGGATCGATCGCAACCATCGAATCGTCGCTGATCTGATCGATCGCGATGGTCCGAGATAGGTCGACGCCACCCGGGATCGATCATGGCTTGGATCGATCGCAACCGTCGGATCATCGCCGACCGGGATCGATCATGGCTGGATCGATCGCAACCGTCGGATCGCCGCTGATCCGATCGATCGCGATGGTCTGAGATAGGTCATCGCCGATCGGGATCGCATGGCTTGGATCAATCACAACCGTCGGATACTCTCCGACCCGGATCGATCATGGCTTGGATCGATCGCAACCGTCGGATCATCGCCGACCGGGATCGATCATGGCTTCGATCGATCGCAACCGTCGGATCGTTGCCGATCGATCGATCGCGATGGTCCGAGATAGGTCGACACCGACCGGGATCGATCATGGCTTGGATCGATCGCAACTGTCAGATCGTCGCCGACCGGGATCGATCATGACTTGGATCGATCGCAACCATCGGATCATCGCCGACCGGGATCGATCATGCTTCGATCGATTGCAACCGTCGGATCATCGCCGATCTGATCGATCGCGACGGTTCGAGATAGGTCGACCGATCGGGATCGATCATGGTTGGATCGATCGCAAACCATCGGATCGTTGCCGACTGAGATGATCATGGATCGGATCGATCGCAACCATCGCATACTCGCCGATCGGGATCGATCATGGCTTGGATCGATCGCAACCGTCGGATCGTCGCCGATCTGATCGATCGCCACGGTCCGAGATAGGTCATCGCCGACTGGGATCGATCATGGCTTGGATCGATCACAAACCGTCGGATCATCGATCCGATCGATCATGACGGTCCGAGATAGGTCGACGCCGACCAGGATTGATTATGGCTTGGATATCGCAACCGTTGGATCGTCGCCGATTCGATTGATCACCATGGTCCGAGGTCGGATCGTCGCCGACCGGGATCGATCATGGCTTGGATCGATCGCAACCGTCGGATCATCGCCGACCGAGATCGATCATGGCTTCGATCGATCGCAACCGTCGGATCGTCGCTGATCCGATCGATCGCCACGGTCCGAGAGAGGTCGTCGCCGACCGGGATCGATCATGGCTTGGATCGATCGTAGCCGTCGGATCGTTTATAATTATTAAAAAAAAAGTAATGAAAAAGTTTTAAAATATTAAACAAATATTGCGATGCCGTAGCGACGCATTTTCAAAGAAAAAAATAATAAATATTATGACCAATGTATGCGTCACAATTTTTTAGTAAATATAATTTTTATCAATAATAATAAATAAAAGAAATAAAAATTACGATGCATTAGTTGCATCGCAATGTTTTTCTATAAATATGTAATGAAAAAGTTTAAAAAAAATATTGCGATGCAATTTGTGCATCGCAATTATTATCATAAATTATAAATATATTTATAAATATTTAAAAATTATTGCGATGCCGTAGCGACGCATTTTTGAAAAAAATAATAAACAAATATTGCGACGCAATGTATGCATCGTAATTATTTGTAGTAAATATTAATTTTTATCAGTAATAATAAATAAAAAATATATTGCGACGCATTAGTTGCATCGCAATATTTTTCTATAAATAGTAATGAAAAGTATAAAAAAATTATGCGATGCAATTGTGCATCGCAATCATTATCATAAATTATAAATTATCATTATAAATATTAAAAAATTTATTGCGACGCGTAGCGATGCATTTTCGAAGAAAAAAATAAACAAATAATGCGACGCAATGTATGCATCGCAATTATTTTTAGTAATATATTTTATCAATAATAATAAATAAAAGAAATATAATATTGCGACGCATTAGTTGCGTCGCAATGTTTTTTTATAATATATGTAATGAAAAAAGTATAAAAAAAAATATTGCGACACAATTGTGCGTCGCAATTATTATCATAAATTATAATATTATCAATTATAAATATTAAAAAATTATTGCGATGCCGTAGTGATGCATTTTTGAAGAAAATAATAAACAAATATGCGACGCAATGTATGCGTCGCAATTATTTTAGTAAATATAATTTTTATCAGTATTAAAAAATAAAAGAAATATAATATTGCGACGCATTAGTTGCGTCGCAATGTTTTTTCTATAAATATATGTAATGAAAAAGTTTTAAAAAATATTGCGATGCAATTTGTGCATCGCAATTATTATCATAAATTATAAATATTATCATTTAAATATTAAAAAATTATTGCGACGCCATAGCGATGCATTTTGAAGAAAATAATAAACAAATATTGCGATGCAATAATGCGTCGCAATAGTTTTTAGTAAATATATTTTTTATCAGTAATAATAAATAAAATAAATCTAATATTGCGATGCATTCGTTGCGTCGTAATGTTTTTTGGATATATATATGTAAAATAGTTAGAAAAATTTTTGCGACGCACTGTATGCGTCGCAATTATGTCATAAATTATTATTTTAATCATTTAAAAATATTAAAAAAATATTGCGATGCCTTAGCGACGCAATTTCTAGAAAATAAAAATAATTTTTTCCGCCAGACATTGGCGCCAAGTTAGCGACGCAATTAATTGCGTCGCTACCTTTTTCATAAAATATAATAAGGCCAATTAACGATGGATTACGCGACGTATTGTTGCGTCGCTAATACATAATAAATTAAAAAAAATTTGCGACCGATTAGCGATGCAAATTTGCGTCGCTATCACTCCTATATAAAGTTGGCCGGCCTTTTCTTCTTCTTCCCCGTCTTGACCTAGCCGCCGCCCTCCCCAAAACCTCTCTGGCTCCCACCGTTCGCTGCTCCGGCCCCCCCCTCCGGTGCTCCGGCTCCCCGGCGCTCTCCTCCAACTCCGGCGTCTCCTCTCGACCGAGGTAAGCCCCCCCACCCTCTTCCAAAATTTTTTTTTTTAAAATTTTCCTCCGGCCACGGCCAAGACCGTGGCCATCTTCTTCGGCCACGGCCGCTGCCGTGGCCGGCAATGGCCTGGCCACGGTGGCCAGGCCATAGTAAAAAAAATTTTCTTGTAACAGGGGGGGTGGGGAAAAACCCCCCCCCCCATTTTGTCTTCTCCAGCCACCCACTGCCGTGGCCGGCAGTGGCCTGCCATGGTGGCCAGGCCACAGTCAAAAAAAAAAAATTTTGTGGGGGGTGGGCCCCCCCCCCATTTTGGCCCGGCCACGGCTGCTACCGTGGCCGGCAGTGGCCTGGCCACGGTGGCCAGGCCACAGTCAAAAAAAAAAAAAAAATTGTAAAGGGGGGTGGGGAAACCCCCCCCCCCCCCATTTTTTTTCTCCGGCCACGGCTGTTGTCGTGGCCGGCAGTGGCCTGGGCCACGGTGGCCAGGCCATAGTCCAAAATAAAAATAAAAATTTGTAATAGGGGGGTGGGGAAAACCCCCCCCCCCCCCCCATTTTGTCTTCTCTGGCCATGGCCGCTGCCGTGGCCGGTAGTGGCCTGGCCACGGTGGCCAGGCCATAGTCAAAAAAAAAAAATTGTAACAGGGGGGGTGGGAAAACCCCCCCCATTTTCTCTTCTCCTCCGGCCACGCCGTGGGCCGCGGTCGGAGAAGCCGGCCACGGCCGTGGCCAGAGAAGACGGCCACGGCCGGGGAAAACCCCCCCCATTTTTTCTTCTCCGGCCACGACCGTGGCCAAGGTCGGAGAAGCCAGCCACGGTCGCTACCGGAGAAGCCGGCCACGGCCGCTGCCGTGGCCGTCTTCTCTGGCCACGGCCGCTGCCGTGGCCGGCAGTGGCCTTGCCACGGTGGCCAGGCCACAGTAAAAAAAAATTGTTGGCTGTTACAGGGGGTGGGGATAACCCCCCCCCCCCCATTTTCTCTTCTCCGGCCACGGCCACTGCCGTGGCCGGGTAGTGGCCTGGCCACGGTGGCCAGGCCACAGTAAAAAAAAAAAAAAAGGCTGTTACAGGCCCCCCCTCCCTTGACCTTCTCCGGCCACGGCCGCTCGTGGCCGGCCGTGGCTTGGCCACGGTGGCCAGGCCACAAAAAAAAATAAAAAAAAGTCTTTTACAAGGGGCGGGGAAAACCCCCCCTTTATCTTCTCCGGCCACGGCTGTAGCCGCGGCTGGAGAAGCCGGCCATGGCACCGATGGTCGGACAAAAAAAAAAAAAAATGTCTGTTACAGGGGTGGGGAAAACCCCCCCCCCTTTTATCTTCCACGGCCACGGCCGTTAAAAAAAAAAAAATATTTATGCAATAATTTTTGTGCATTTGTAGTTATTTACAATTTTTATGTCTTGATTATTTATATTCTGCTTCAAATTGAATGATGCATTAAATTATGTAATGCTTGAATGAAAGTCATGTTGTAGTTTTATTTATTCTCAAGAACACATTAGTACTTTCATGATTATATTTTAGTCTTCAAAACAATTATATTCGACATAATAATCTTAAGAAGTCATTGACTATATATATAGAACACTATGCCTCTATTTGTAGAATTGACAAGATTTTATGAATAACAAGCATAAGTTCGATTGTCTTCGGATTTTCATATTATTAATCATAGCACTATAACCTTTAGACCCGTTGAGAATTTGTAAAATTTAATCTTGCAAATTCTCAAATTATCCTGGTGGATAGTTTGAGAATATTTTTTGCGATATGGTAGTCTGCTATTAATCATCTTTGGTTGAGATTGCGGTTTGTATTTTCTCATACGTTCTCCTAGTGTGGCATATGCCACACATTTAAGAGAACATATGGGGAAATGCTGCTGAAATTTCAACGTAACCGATCGATGATAATCAATAGCAGACTACCATATCGCAAAAATATTCTTGAATGGATAGGGCCTTACCTTTTAGACATGGAGTGAAGGTTTAATTAATTTAGGACACTTGAAAGCATGTGAAGTCTCATGATTGAACGAACTGCCTTGCGGCCCGACCCGAACTCAAGCCCTACCATTAGCCATGAACCTGTGCCTCGATCCTTGCTAGCATGCCAAGGATCGAGCCGTGGCTCCCCTTGCATGGTAGGGACCTTAGTTGCCTAAAAGAAAATTGGTTTAGTTATAAATGATTTAAATGGTTGTTATTAACCTTAGTTGTGTAAAAAAAAATAATTTAGTTATATATTTAGTATACTAATATAGTTTTATTTTGTGGTTTCCTTTAATGGTTTACCAGACTTTATATAAGTCGGTCAAAAATGAGCGGGGCTCGCTCGTGGATGTATGCAAGGATAAAAGATGGCTTGCTTATCCAGATTTCTGAATGGATGGAAGAATTATCGCATTGCATGTAGCCAACCTGACTGGATGGATGGCCCTAGGATTAGGTGCCCATGCAACTTCCACAGTGTCAGAATAAAGCCTATAGAGATGTTGAAACTGTTAAGGTGCATTTGTGTAAGAAGGGGTTTGTTCCTGATTACTATTTGGTACTGTCATGGTGAACCAGAGGATTATTCCAGCAGCTGTTATAGGCCAACAAGAGTCAATTCCTGTAGATGAACCATTTATGAATTTAACACATATGAACAAATGGTGATGAATGCATCAGGTAATGAATTCAATCAGAATACATTTATGGAAGAACCAAATCCAGATGCACAGCAATTTTACGATATGTTGCGTGCTGCAAATCAAGAATTGTATCCTGGTTGAGGGTCATTCCCAGTTATCTATAGCTGCTCGAATGTTGAATATTAAGGCAGAACATCGATTATCAGAAAAGGCGTTTAATTCTGTAGCTGGGTTAATCAAAGAAATTTTGCCAAAGATAATGTTGCAGCAGACAGTTTTTACGCAACAAAGAAGTGTTGCGTGGCTTGGGCTCCCAGTAAATAAGATCGATTGTTGCTTGAACAATTGTATGATATTTTGGGGTGAAGACTCAGAGTTGAGATGGTGTAAGATTTGGGCAATCGAGGTACAAAAACAGCGAAGGAGGAGCCAGTAAAAGTAGGAGGAAAAGTGTGCCTTACAAGATGATGCATTACTTTTCTCTTACCCCATGCCTGCAGAGATTATACAGATCTGAGGCAACAACTGCTGATATGAGATGGCATGCCAAACATGAATCTAAAGAGGATGAAATGCGGCATCCATTTCAAAGGCTTGGAAGCATTTTAATGAAATCATCCTAATTTCGCTGAAGATATAAGGAATGTGAGATTAGGTCTTTGTACCGATGGCTTCCAATCATTTGGTCAAGCGGGGCAATAGTATTCATGTTGGCCAGTGATACTGACTGTATATAACCTTCCTCCATAGAAGTGCATGAAAGATACTGCAATGTTTTTAACCATTTTAGTTCCAGGACCATCAAATCCAAGGAAAAGATTGATGTCTTTCTGCAACCGTTGGTGGCCGAATTGAAAATGTTGTGAAAATAGGAGTCGTAGCCTACGACATTTCTATGAAATAGAATTTCATCATGAGAGCTGTTTGATGTGGACAATAAGTGATTTCCCGGCATATGCAATGTTGTCTGGTTGGAGCACTGCTGAACGTCTGGCATGCCTCATTGCATGTCTGATTCGGATGCATTTACAATGCAGAAGAGTGGTAAGCAGTCATGGTTTGATAACCATAGGAAGTTCTTGCCCCCAAATCATCCTTATAGGCGTAACTTGATCGCCTTCCGGAAGAACAAAGCAGTCAAAAATTCGCCGAACCGGTTAGGTCGACACGGTATATTTGATACTATAGAGCATTTGGGGTTGATGTATGCATGGGAACCGGATGCAGATAGAATAAATGGCCGTATGTAAGGAACATAACTGGAATAAGCGAAGTATATTTTGGGATTGCCTTATTGGAGCACAAATCTCATCCGGCATAACTTGGATGTTATGCATATCGAGAAAAATTTCTTTGATAACATATTTAACACGGTGCTAAAATCCCGGGAAAAATAAATATACTGCAAAGTCAAGAGAAGAACTTAATCAGTACTGCAGAAGAGGTGATTTGAGAGGAGTGCCGACGGGACTATCCTAAAGCCTGTTACACTCTTGACAGAAATTCACGAGAAGTTTTATGTAACTGGCTTAGCGGGTTAAAATTTCCATATGGTTATGCCTCAAATATCGGTAGGTGTGTGGACATGCATAAGCTCAAGTTATTCGGCATGAAGACTCACGACTGCCATGTTTTCATGCAACGTTATTACCATAGCTTTCGTGAGTTGCTTCCGCAACATGTCTGGAAGGCAATTACAGAGCTCAGCTTGTTCTTCAGGAGTTATCTGCCGCAATCATTACTTATGCTCCATGGCAAGGCTTGAAAGGAAATTCCAATTATTTTATGCAAGCTTGAGCGAATATTTCTCCCAGTTTTTTTGACTCAATTGAGCATTTACTGTTCACTTGCCATACGAAGCGAGCATAGCTGGTCCCGTGGCATCGCTGGATGTATCCTTTCGAGAGGTAAATATACATCATTAAGATATGTTGACATTTCAAATATTATTTCATTACAAGAAAATTGGTTAATTTTTTGTTTTCAACTTTACATATAGGTATCTTAGAAGTTAAAAAATAATATGCGTAATAGGCAAGAGTTGAAGGTTCTATATGCAATGCACACTTGGTCGAAGAGTTTCACTTTTGCTTCGCATTACTTTGAGGGTCACGTCCACACGAGGAGCCAAAATCTTGGTCATACGATGACGTATGTGTGGACGAAGGAGAACCTATGACGGTAGAATATCAATTTTTAAGGTATCGGCCGTTCATTTGGTGGGCAGAAGTCAAGAAATCTTAGCGATATGGAGTATAATGCAGCACATTATTACATCCTAATGAACTGTAGAGAAGTCGATCCATATATTGAGTAAGTGTATACTTCAATGCTTAATTAGAAATTTTAATTTAAATTATAATATACCACAATATTTAATTGCTAACATCAGTTTTTCATCCTTTTCATCCCATAAGGATGTTTGTGATAGACAACGACAGATGAATCCCGACATCAGTCAAGTTGCAATTGGGCAGAAATTAGAAATGGAGTTTGCTTACTGGTTTTATGAATTTGTGAGTAGTCACTCAATCAATTTCAATAATGGCTTTTATTTTTTGAATTGGATGTGAATAGCTTATTAATTTATAGGTAAACGGTTCATGGTCCACAACCGATAATATTTTCATTAAATGTCTATCGCAATGGCCATTGAAGACCGTAACAACCTCTACTGGCTATTTTGTAAATGGGTACAAATTTCAGATTGAACGATTAGCAGCTTCAAGAGGCACGCAGAACTGGGGCGTGTGTGTTAAAGGAGAAAGTGTTGGAGCAAATATGCAGGATTATTATGGAAAGTTAGTAGAGGTGGTTGAAGTTGAATATCCCAGTTGGCCTATGAAACGAACCGTATTGTTTCGTTGTGATTGGTTCGATCCGATAGTTCCTGTGGCCAAAAGGGTTCATAATGACTACAATTTGGTTGAAGTGAACCATCGACGAAGATTGCAGAAATATGACCCATTCATCCTTGCATCCCAAGCTCAGCAAGTCTTTTACTGTGGATATCCAAGTTTGCGCAACGACAAGCGAGATTGGTGGGCCGTTTCTAAAATCGTCCCACGTTCAACAATCGTATTAGAGGAGTTCATCAAATCAATTAGCCGAGTGCCCTGCATTTCAAGAGGATGAGATGGAAATGCATGCAATTGAGGATGACACAAGGGCTCCTGAAACATCACTTAGAGATCCAAATGGTGATGTCCAAGAAATTGCGGATGCAAATGTTCGGTTTCCTTCCGATGATAATGAAACTGAATCGCAGTCCGATATGGCATCGGATGTTGAACCAACATTTCACGAAACAAATGACACCAATTAAACATAGAGGTTTTTAAAATTTAACTTTTTTTATAAGTGTTAAATTTTTACATAGTCAATCATTAATCGTAATTTAATTGTATGAATCTTTAGTATTTTCATTATGACGGGCAGAGGTAGATCTACCGACGACAGACGGAGTGAGCAGGGACGTAGCCCTGCTGCATCAGATCACATGAGCATCGGAGATGAAGAGTTTGGATCTCCAGCAGTCGCACAGCCTTCGATCTCTCTAGCAGTATTACCATCCAGCCGATCGGCACATACCTCCGAGAGTTCTTCCACCATCGGCCGCACCGTACTTCGACTTGATGCTCAGGGGCTGTAAGTATATACTAATTAAAAATATATGTTTATGTTTTAAGTCAATTACTTATAAACATGCATTTTTTTAACAGATTTATTGAGCAGCATCATGTATCCAGCCACATCAGCGCCGTATTTCAGAGGCGTGCAGATCCCAGTGGCTACGATTGGCGCCACGTATCTCCAACCACGAGGGAGTTTTATTTTTCTGAGTTTCAGGTAAACTTATTAAATAAAATTTATCACTGATATAAAATTTCTTAATCTTAATAAATTCAGAAACTAACTGTTTATTTTAATGCAGAAAAAGTTTACGTGGGATCCTGCCAGCCATGATGCCATTAGGGCAGCATGGGAGGCTCTGACGGGACGCCGATACTCCGACATGCTTCATCGTTGGAGGTCATCGGGTCAGCATCCTGCGCATGTGCCAGAGGGTATTTGGCATGAGTGGCAGCAGGCCTGGCAGTCCGATGGCTGGCGCAGGAGGTCTGCATCAGCCAGCACGAACCGCCGATCTGAGAAGGGCGGTCCTGGCACGGGTCTCTCCCGCCATACTTCGGGCTCCATTTCGATTCAGGAGCACAGACGGCGTATGGTAAGAAAACATAAATATTTTAATTACTATTTTAGTTATTTACAAATATTTGTATTAATATCAATTTTTTATTGTTATAGTCTGAGCAGGAGGGCGGAGATCCTGGTGAGTTTTGTCTATTCAGGGCGACACACACCAGGAGGGATGGTTCCTGGGTCGACACGCGATCACGGGAGGTTGCGATAAGAAATTAGATTTATGTAGTATCTGTTTAATTTCTAAAATTTTATTTCGAGAAATTTATTAACTCATTTATTGTTGATTTCATAATTTAAAGACACGAGTCGAGGAGCTTCGCTCCCAGGCATCGTAGGTCGACTCTACTGATGGGGAGACGCTCGTCGAACTCTCAGTAGAGGAGAGTCGGCGTGTGTTTTTGGAGGCTGTTGGTGCCAAGCCGCGAGACCGCAGGTCTATGGTCTGAGCA
>UESW01002963.1:120044-139639 GCA_900491605.1 Calamus simplicifolius | reverse complement strand
AGTTGCTATGGTTACTGAAAAAGGTTCTTCTTCGAAGTCTCATGCTAAGAAGAAGAAAAAGGTTCAGAAAAAGAAACAGCATCAGGCCCCACAGCCCAATGGGGAAATAAAAAAGAAGGGAAAGTGCTTCGTCTGCAAGCAGCCAGGTCACTGGAAGCAGCAATGTCCAGTTTGGCTTGCCAGGAAACAGGCTAGAGGTATATCTCATTCACTTGTAGTTGAAACTTGTTTAGTGCTGTTATCTACCAGTGGCTGGTGTGTAGATACGGGAGCCACTAATCATGTTTGCAATTCTTTGCAGGGGTTCCAGCAGACCCGGCAGCTAAGTGATGGAGAGATTTACATATTTCTGGGAGATGGCACGAGAGTGTCAGTAGTTGCAGTGGGAGATTTTAGCTTTTCTTTTAGTAGAAATAGGATTTTAATATTAAAAGACTATTTTTTTGTACCTTCAATTAGAAGGAATTTAATTTCAGTTTCTAAGTTGGTTGATGATGGATATTCAGTTTATTTTAATGACTCCGTTGTTATTAAGAAAAATAAACATTTTATCTGTTCTGGTACATTGGTGGATGGTCTTTATATTATTAATCCTGTTTCTCCTACTGTGCAACTAAATGAAGTGAATAACAATAATAGACCATGTAAGAGAAAACATCCTTCTGAAATGAATCAAACTTATCTTTGGCACTTGCGCCTAGGTCATATAAATCTAAGACGGATTTCTAGACTGGTTCAAGATGGACCATTAGGTTCATTGGAAGTAGAGGCACTACCGGTCTGTGAATCTTGCTTAGAAGGAAAAATGACCAAGCGGCCATTCTCGGCCAAAGGCAATAGAGCTAAGGAGATATTAGAATTGGTTCACTCTGATTTGTGTGGCCCAATGAACATCCAAGCTAGAGGTGGTTTTGAGTACTTTGTCACTTTTATTGATGATTACTCAAGATATGGGTATATTTATCTGATGCGCCGTAAGTCTGAATGCTTTGAAAAATTTAAAATTTTTAAGGCAGAAACGGAGAACCGTCATGGTAAAAATATCAAGACACTACGATCCGATCGTGGTGGCGAGTACCTCTTAGGGGAGTTCACAGATTACTTATTAGATGCTGGGATTGAATCCCAGTTGTCTGCACCTAGTACGCCACAGCAGAATGGTGTAGCTGAAAGAAGGAATAGGACTCTTATGGATATGGTTAGATCTATGATGAGTTATTCAGACTTACCTATTTCGTTTTGGGGATATGCATTAGAGACAGCTGCATATATTCTTAACTTGGTACCATCTAAGTCAGTACCTAAGACACCCACAGAACTGTGGACTGGGCGCAAGCCTAGTCTAAGACATGTTCGGGTTTGGGGTTGTCCAGCACATGTACTAAAAGGTAAACCAGATAAGTTGGAATCAAGGACAGATGTATGCTTCTTTGTTGGATATCCTAAAGGAACAAAAGGTGGTTTATTTTATTGTCCTAAGGATCAGAAGGTCATTGTTAGCACCAATGCCCGATTCTTGGAGGAGGACTATATTATAGACCACAAACCCAGAAGTAAAATTGCTCTAGAAGAGTTGAGAGGCGATAAAACTAGACAGGCTCCTTTAATACCAATAGTACAAGCAGAAACACCACAAGAAAGTAGGTTCCCAAACTTCCCAATAACTATTCGTAGTGGGAGAAGTATAGTAACACGAACTGACCCTGAACTGATACAAAAGGATACCATTAATGCACCAGTTTCAGAACCAGTGCAGGTTGATGGAGCACAAGGATCAGAGTCAGATCGTATTACTACAAGCACATACAATCAGGTTGTGCCTCGTCGTAGTGGGAGGGTTGTAAATACACCTAAACGGTATATGTTCCTTGGAGAGTCATATGACAGAATCTCTGATGAACTGGATACTGAACCCAGTAGCTACAATGAAGCATTACAGGATAAAGATGCAACTCTTTGGCAAAATGCTATGAAATCAGAGATAGAGTCTATGCACTTTAATCAGGTCTGGGATCTTGTAGAACCACCCGAGGGAGTAAAACCCATCGGATGCAAGTGGATCTATAAGAAGAAGAGAGGAGCAGACGGGAAGGTGGAAACCTTCAAGGCTAGGCTAGTTGCAAAAGGTTTTACTCAGAAAGAAGGGATCGACTATGAGGAAACCTTTTCACCAGTAGCTATGCTTAAGTCTATCCGGATTCTCTTATCCATTGCAGCTCATTTCGATTACGAAGTTTGGCAAATGGATGTCAAGACAGCTTTCCTTAATGGAAATCTTGACGAGTGCATTTACATGATGCAACCAGACGGTTTTATAGTAAAAGGCCAGGAGCACTTGGTGTGCAAGCTTAAGAGGTCCATTTATGGACTTAAGCAGGCATCTAGATCTTGGAATACTCGTTTTGATCAAGCTATTAAATCTTATGGTTTTGATCAAAGTCCTGACGAGTCATGTGTGTACAAGAAGCGTGATGGAAAAACTTTGGTGTTTTGGTGCTATATGTGGATGACATCTTACTTATTGGAAACGATATGGGAGTGTTATCTTCGGTCAAGGTATGGTTATCTGGACAATTTGATATGAAGGACTTGGGAGAAGCAAGTCACATCCTAGGGATCAAGCTTTTGCGAGATCGCAAGCAAAGGATGATATGCTTATCTCAAGCCACTTATATCGATAAAATTCTCACCCGTTTTGGTATGCATAATTCCAAGAAAGGATTTCTTCCTTTCAGGCATGGAATTTCTCTATCTAAGGATCAGTGTCCTAAGACACCTGAAGAGATAGAAAGTATGAAGGCAGTTCCTTATGCTTCTGCAGTAGGAAGCCTAATGTATGCTATGCTATGTACTAGACCTGATATCTGTTTTGCCGTAGGCATGGTTAGCAGATTTCAGTCTAACCCTGGGCGAGAACATTGGACTGCAGTAAAACATATAATTAAGTACCTGAAAAGGACTAAAGATTATATGTTAGTTTACCAAGCAGATAGTCTTGTGCCTATAGGATATACAGATTCGGACTTCCAATCAGATAATGAATCTAGGAAATCAACCTCGGGATATGTGTTCACTTTGGGTGGTGGAGCAATTAGCTGGAGGAGTGTGAAGCAGACTTGTGTTGCTGACTCTACCATGGAAGCTGAGTATGTGGCTGCATCTGAGGCTGCAAAAGAGGCTGTTTGGCTAAGAAACTTTCTTTTGGATCTTAGTGTGATACCTTCAGTGCAATTACCTATTACACTTTATTGTGATAATAGTGGGGCAGTTGCTAATTCGAAGGAACCCAGGACCCATAAGAAATCTAAACACATTGAGCGTAAGTATCACCTGATACGTGACATCGTGCAAAGAGGTGACGTGCTGGTGACCAAGGTTACATCTGAGGACAACCTGGCAGATCCTTTTACAAAGAGTTTAACTTCAAAAGTTTTTGATAGACATGTAGAGGGCATGGGAGTTAGATGTGTACAAGCATTGCTTTGAGTCTAAGTGGGAGATTGATAGAGATATAGACTAAAAGATATGCTTTATGTCTTTACATTTTAATGAGAATTCATTTTGAGCAATGTGTGCCATTTATATATATGTGCATGTGTCTAGTATTTACAAAGAGTATTTGATCTAGTGTGTAGAGTACGGCTTACACACAGAAGACTAGATCATCGGTTCTTTTGGAATACAAGTTTATTGTTCACAGTTTTAGATGGAATTGGACACACCATCAGTAGAACTGTAGCACAAATTTAGTAGGTCTGTCTTGACTACGGGGAATGGTTTATTCTAACTATTTGTGCTAGTACACTTTGTGTGTATTGAACAGGACCCAGTTGAGTTGATTATTTTATACTGACTTTATAAAATAATTTAAACTCATGAATATTATGATTACTTATGCTCTTAATCTGAATTCTATTTCTAGACACGTGTATGTAGTGATTATTGCTTTGATTACACATAGAGTGAGATTCTATATGAGTCAATAAACTCAGTGGGTTGGGCAATAACATTATATATATGGTGAATATTAATAGTTGAAGGAATCCACGTCCTGTTAATTTGGATTGATGATATCCCCTTGAGAAAGCTTATAAGTTTTGATTGTATCAAATCTTGCAAGTGGATTTTGAATCCGATACATCAAATAAGTTAAGTGGATAAGTCTCAAGGATAATAACAGCCAATTAAATTATATTGTCAGTAATTAAATTTAATTGGTGGATATCTGTAATCTTAACGTGGGGAGATAATAAGTATTTAATATTAAGGCTCGAAAATATAAATTCGAATATGATTAGGAGTACAATTATAATTCTTTAGTGGAATGAATTGTAATTTACGTAATTGAATCCTAACCCGGGTAGGATTAGGAGATTTAATTACGTGGGAAGTCCTTTTCATATTTGCCTATTGGTCCCTGTTGTAGCCCTATAAATACCCTCTCAGTTGGTTGCTAGGGTTAACTTTTGAGGAAAAAGAAAAACAAGAAACCCTAGGTCGGCCGAGAGATCCCACCATCTTGTGAGAGAAGAAGGTATTTTCGGGAATACGGCGGAAGGCTAAAAGGTTGAGGTCGAGCAATCAAATCAAAGTGTTCCAAAGTTCAAATCTGAAGGTATGATACTCATAGATTAGAACGGTAAAAGATTTTTGCATTACTCATATACGCTATAGCCGTGATCTTGGGGTATTCCGCGCACCCCAACACTCAGAACTTGCATCTTTTCATTTGTCCCAAGCTGAGAGCTCTTCCAGAAAACCTACGGCATGCCACCAGTTTACAAGAATTGGACATTAGTCGCCAACAAGCTAACAGAAATCAACGACCTCCCCTCTCTGACAGAAGAGCTTTCAATTTGGGAAAATCGAATGTTGGAAAGGGTATCCAACCTTCCCTCATTGAAAAATTTGTATATAAGAGATTGCCCGATGTTGCACATTGTGGAGAATCTCGATAAGTTGCAATGCTTGACGCTAGATATCTCAGAGGAGTCTACCACTAATGATGATGGACGGACACCACGCCTCCCGGAGTGGTTATTGGGGCTACTCGGGCAGCATCAAAATGCCCAAGCTTCTCTCCAGAATTTAAGGAAATTTCACTTGATATGCAGCATACCACTCCTTAAGACCTTTCTCAAGGATGGCCCCAATTGGCCCATTATTGAGTGGATCCCCGAGGTCAAAATCGCGTATAATGGACGGAACGGGAACTTATATATTGAGCATACCAAGGCCCCTCCCACCTTTGAAACCAACATTGAGGGATGGGAAGAATGAGACTAAAAGAAATCGATCTGCCATCACTTCTTTGGCGAGGTAATTTCTCCTTCCATTGCATATTTGTTTCCATTTTTAATCTCTCTAGCACCTTTAAATTGGTTGGTATGTTGCTTATTATATGATAATCTCCTCTTTCCCCAGATACCACTGCTCCTATTTATTTCTCCGGGACCAACGTGCTCAGCATTTGGCCTTTCTTCCCCTTAAATGGTGCTTTTGTTTGGTTTGAATTTGTATTGAGTTTATTCTCTCTCATGTAATTATTGTTTCCAAGTGTTTTGATATATTTGAAATTTTGTTTCCCTTCCTTTTTTTTTTTTTTTTTTTTGATGGCATTATCATTTGCTTGTGTACAGCTCTCAGAATTTATGTTCAATAAATTATCATTTCTCTTACTCTCTCCATCGCTGATATTTGTTTTGTTGAAAAATATTTTTGATCTTACAAAAAATCCCTTTCTAAAAATTGCTAGAAATGTGTTATAGAAATTTAAATATACAAATAAAGTAAAATCAAAAGATAAGATTGATCAAACCAGGACTGAGGCATGTTAGACACTACCCTAAGGATCAGATTTTTGCCCCTTCGTGCAGGTTGTTGGCGATCTGTTCCCAAGGTACAACGACCCGGCTCGACTCGATCCTCCTACTACGAGCACGATTGTGTGAAGGTGCAAACCCAACTATTACCTTCAGATGCCCAAAAGATCAATAAAATATATAAAATAAGATGAGATAAAACAAATCATATAGGGCTACTCCAAATTATTCTAGATTGATGTCTTCCCTCGATTTGAATCCCTAAGCCTATTTATAGGCTCGGCCCATAAAAGCTCAAACGGCTCGGCCCATAATGGCCTTAAAGGCCTAATAGCCGTTAGCCCCAAATTATGTCAAAAAGGCTTAAAATAAATTATTTGGGCCGTTTATGAATCGTTGGCCTTCCAACATTCACACAAATGTCCGTTGAAGTAACGAACGTCCACGCAACGGAAAGAATGTCCGCTAGCGTTTCGCTCGCAGGCGTTCCCTTTTTTTTTTTTTTTAACTTTTTCCAACAATCTTCCATAAAAGTTTAAAATAAAAAAATAAAATAAAATAAATATAACAAAAATTTTAGGGCATCTTATACTGTGCAATAGGTGAGGTGTCCTATGGACTTGAACATCACTTAGTATTATTGTATACATCTGAAGGAACCATAGTGGATTAAACCTTGAACTAGGTCCTTTGACACAGACTTCTACTAATCACACACAGTATGGATCAATTGGGTTTAAGCGGTCAGTGCATATTAAAGGCCTTGCGCTTAGTACCTTGATTTTTTATGAGAATTCTTTAAGGTTAGCCCAAACCTTTAGTCATGGCCTAATATGATGATTCTCATATAGGTGAATCCTCCAATGGTATTTGTGACAATACCCTGCAGATAACCTACCTCAGATCCATTAAGAGTATGACTCAACCTTATACAAATTTACTTTGTCACTTTTAAGAGTACTCATCATAGGGATGGGATGAAAAAAAAATTCGATGGGATGAAAAAAAAAAGAGACGATGAGCTGATTGTAAGCTCGCTTCCATACGGATGGGATGAATTTATTTCTTGCATAATTGGGAGAATTAGTTTTAAAGATTATTTAGTCATATCACGTATCAAGCTTGGATGGTGCTCTGGACTATTGTATCAAACTTCGATGGTACTTTGGACCGCTGTACAAATAAAAAAGAAAGTTTTTGTGCACCGGGAGTGGTGCAGATCATGCGCATCACACGCAATGATTGACCGCATGCACATGCGATCATGCATGCTAAGAACAATTTCGTTCTTTCGCGCATCGCATATGCGGCCCCGTATGCATACGAATTCAATTGCATGCAATGCAGAATGACTTTTTTCCAAATAAAATAGGGACAAAAGGGTAGAGGGCGGGCCTCAGCACCCCCAATAACCCGGTCAGGACTCCTTTCCAAAAAATTATCTTTTATTTGATATATTTGTCTGTGAGATAAAGTCCAAAAGAATGTGAACTGTGCATATAGAATTTGTAATAGAGATTACAAATTGTGAGATTCAAATTGCACATTATGGTTCGATTCTTTAAACTTCACTAGTCGATGTGTAGATCGGACTGGACACCATCAAACACCGTGAGACTGGCACACATTACATATCCTCACCCTTGGGGTGAGCAGCTGATTTCACAAGCTGAACTATGAAGATACTTGGATATGTGTGTGGATGCTCGTTATTGTAACGATGCATTGGATGACCCATACAGAGATCCCATATGGATATTCTATATAGTGTTGATGGTTGATCTCTAATGACGGTGGTGTGAGTGATCCTTTGACTTGAGATCTTCATTGTATCTCATATGTGGAATGTTATGCTTTGACGACATCCAAACATCGCTCTAGCCATGGGTGGCAAATATGGTGTCGGTTGGGTATGACATGAAGCACATGAAGATAGTGTTTGATCAAGACAGGATTCGTCTCCCTTGATAGAAAGGGTTATATCCCACGGTCACTTGATAATGGATTAAATTGATTGTTAAATCCTTGCAAGATTGAGTTGGAATTCGAAATGGTTTCGAAGTTCTAATTCATATGAGTCAATTTTTTCTGAGATCAAGTAAACAAAGATCAATTACAGGGTTGACACATTCCATACCACTGATTGATCTGGAATATGTGACGAAAGGATTTGATCATATGGTAACTGTTCATGGACAGTGTTGTTGATGGTCACATCAACAAAACCTTTAGCAGTTGGATGGTCATGATGCTTTGCTAGAGGCCTCTCATGATCTATAATTATGTTGTTGACTTGGACAAAGAGCTGTCCAATCATTCCTAGGGTCTATGATTAGGACATGACTATTGCCAACATGTTAAAGGGCCTAATGGGTCACACGCAATAAGAAGAATTTGGATGAATTAAAATAAGAATTAAATTAGATTTAATTCAGATAAGATGATCAATTAAATAATTGGGTGAGACCCAATTTAAAGAAGATAAAATAATAATGGATATGATCTATTATAGTAGAAGGAATGTTAAGGAGAAATTATTTGTGCATATGATGAACAAATAATTGGATACCCAAATATGACTTGATCCATGTGATGGATGGCTCTGATTATTCGGGTATGGATGGCCAATCTCAGCCATGTGAAGATGGAATCATGCCCATGGGATGAGGCATGATGAATCTCTACGGTTCGATGATGAACATGTACAAATTGGGGCAACCAACTCCTAATTTCAAAGGCTGAGATTGTGACACTTGGATTAACGTTACCATGAGAATGGAAGTTTCTTTTGTTTCCTTGTTACCATGACGTTACCATGAGAATGGGAGTTTCTTCTATTTCTTTGGATTAACGTTACCATGACGTTACAATGAAAAGAGGTCTCTTCTTCTTCCTTTGAACGTTTCTTTCTCACCCTATTCCTTCCTCCTAGGAAGTGAGAGCATGAGAAGAAAAAGATTAGATCTTTTAGATCTTCAGAGATATCTTCTGTATTTCTATAAGGGAATTCAAGAGGCGCTAGCACCCCTCTCTCTGAAGTGTCATCTTCATACCTTGAAGGTCTTCATCCACTCTTTTCCGCGTATATCACCGTTAGAGGCCGGACACGTGGATGGCTAGTGGGAGAGGATTCACCGGCTTCATCCTTTTCTACATCGATAAAGGACTCAGGTATGAATAAATCTAAAATTTTAGATTTTATTTGAGATTTAATGAATCTGTTCCTAAGGATCCTGAGCATCTGAAAATTTTAATTATATCTTCTTGTATATTTTTATGAATTTGATTCATATCTAGAATACATAATTTCCAACAGGCCATTGGTAGCCTCATTGGAAAGATCGCTGATGAGTTCGCTGGAGTCAATGTGATGGGCATATGTGCCAAGCAATTGAGGACAAGGGATTGCCCCTGATCTTGATGACTCTTGAGATGCTCAACAACTCGAGATGTCTGGGCTTTGTAAGTGACACAGCGCATCTCAAGGAGGACATAGCAAGGATCGTCGCCATGGATGGAATCAAAGGGTTTGTTTGTGGTTGGATGGTTTTGAACACTCTCTCTTATCACCATAAGCTTTCCTATTATTTTTTTTAATTTTTTAAAAATAAAAATTAATAATAATTACTAAACATATTTCTATTGTTAGGTATGTAAAAAATAAAAATAAAAATTTTATTTTTATTTTTAAAAAAGATACCATGGCAATGCTAAATACAGTCATAGTTAAAGTTTGATTCAATCCAAAATATAGCTAATGTAATTCAAACCTAAATCAATATGGTTAGAAATTTTGAATTAAATCTCTATTGATCTTCTTTTCTCCAAAGCACATTTCCCAATCTAGTTGATGAATCTTGACCTAAATTAGTCTCTTTTCCTTTCATTTTGTTATATTGAAACATTTGATTTTTTTTAATAAATTAATTTTTTTACAATGTTTCTAAGTTTATCATTCATCTATTCTTTAAAATTACAGCCAAACTCTTATACAGTATAAAAAATATATTATCCCAAAATATTTATTGAAGTAGGCAATCCTTTAATTATATTTGAAATGTTTTAGTAATTTTTTTAATTATCAACTATTATATGTTTCATTATAGAAAGATTGTTGGATTTCTAATTTACAATTATAAATCTAATTTTTTTCTTTCTAATTCCAATGTGGACCTAGATATTTTTATTATATTTAAGTCATGCAATTGTTTTCAATCAAACTTGAATGGCAAATGAGACTTTTCATCTTTCAATTGACCCCACTCCATCTTATTTATTCTATGGTATTGATCCAAAATGTGTTATGGATGAAACTTGATAAGGTCTTGATCAAGTACGTCCAATCTGATCCAACACAATTGAGGTCATGATAGTGGCTACATTTGTTTAGTATCAATTATTTGTGAAATGGTGGCAGGGTTGGTAAAAAATTGTTTCAATGTTTCTAAGTTTATTATTCATTTATTCTTAAAAATAATGGCTTGACTCTTGCATACAAAAAAAATATTCATCATTAAAAATTTTATTATCCAAAAATATTTATTGAAGTAGACAATCCTTTAATTATATTTGAAAAGTTTTAGTAGTTTTTTTTTAATTATCAATTATTATACATTTGGTTACAGGAACATAGTTGAATTTCTAATATTCAATTATAGATTTTTTTTTCTTTCTAATTCCAATATGAATTTATATTTTTTTATTAAATTTAAGTCATGCAATTGATTTCAATCTAACTTGAATGGCAAATGAGTGTTTTATATTTTTATTTAATTTGACCGGTTAATAGGTTAGGTATTAATTCATGATGATGCTATGAGATTAAACTTGATGAGGTTTGAAGCGCAATCAATCTGACCTAACATAATTGAGGTCAAGATAGTGATTAAATTTATTTAATATTGGTGGTTGGTGGAATGACGACTGATTCAACATATTTGATGTCAGGATAGTGGTTGGATTTATTTAGTAGTAGCGGTTGGTGGAATAGTGACGAGGCTGATTAAAAAAAAATAAAATAATATTTCCATGTGGAAAGAAGAGGATGCAACAGCCAACGACTTGATCATTTCAGAACTTCTATGTCAATGATAAGAGGTTTTATTGTCATAAATGAAATTTGATCAGACACAATCCAGCACGTTCAATCTGATCCTCAAATGACTAGATTTATTTAGTATTAGTGGTTGATGGAATAGTGATTTATTAGATACCAGTAGTTGGTGGAATAATAGCTGACCAACGTTTTTGAGGTCATGATAGTATTTAGTATTAATGATGACAGCGCTGGCAAAAAAAAAAAAAAATAAATCTTTCCTTATGGAATGCAACAGCCGGCGACTTGGTCATTTCCCAATTTTTACGTCAATGATAAGAAGTTTATTGTCATAATTTGAGAATACTTAAAAAAACTCGTTAAATTTTCAAAAATGATAGACCATGCAGATCAAGGGCAACGAGTAAAGTGATCATGCATAACGTTCTGCATGATGGTAGACGTCATGCTACTTTCTTTTAACCCGCGGTGGTGATGACACGTTGATAAAAAAAAAAAAGAAGAAAGATTATTGATTGCGATCGGCACCTACCAGCCCCACTCAAGGATGTTTTAAATTAAAAAAAATTACCGTATGTATCAGCATCCCGTTTCTTTCTGAGTGTCAAGAGATCCTATCTTGATACTACATCCTATATTGTGGACAGCATTATAACCCTGTACAGCGAGAATGCTCGCAGTCGAGAAGCCTAAACCGTTGAGAAAAGTGCTGACCCAAGCTCATAAATTGAAGTCGTATCTTTTTTGTTAGGTGATACGGGATTGCGGTAAACTTTTCTATCCAATTTCATGGTGTCTTTGTGTTAGAATCCAACATGATTAATAAATGTAATCACGCCTAGTTTTGATATCACTTATCACAAATACAAATTCATAGTTTAAAAGTTTATGTAGTGAGGAACTGATTGAAGTGAAAGAAATTGGGCTTTTGAAAATCAAAGGTTAATATTGCTTTTCTTGTTAATTATCAATATATCTAAAATTAAGGATATGCAAGAATTTTTTAAAAAAATTTATGATGTTTTCAACCTAAAATTATCAAAGGCCGATGATCAGTTTCCTTGAGAATCCGCATAAAATTGTTCATCTAGATTTATAAATCCATGTAGCACCCTTTTTTTATTGATTAACGTTAGACCTGTCAGTGGAGCTCCTTTAAAAATAAAAACTACCGAATGCTTTTCCAACCATGTCAATGGAGGATGGCAGCGAGAGTAGAGGCCCATTGCAAATGTGGATGATGCATGAAGGCGAAGTTGATGGCAAACCACAGGAGACAGAAAACAACTAATAAAGCGAGCCGTTCAAAGCTGCGCGTGCTGTAACATGTGGATAGACGCACTGAAAAGTCATTGTCGTCCTCCTCCAAGTGGGCGACTGACTGAGTGTGTGGATTCTTTTTCTATTTCTTGCTTTTTCTACAGCATTTCCACTGGTCATCTTCAGATCTACTACTTATGGGATGTGATCTTCGAAGCTCTTATTATATATTGTAAGACTTAATTTAAATATATTGATCACGATATCAATATATTTATTATGATCGATAATTATCTTCAGTCATTATTTTAATGATCTATCCGATGAGGGTAAGGAATTCGATCTTCCTTGAATCAGCTGCACGGAATCTTGATCTTCCTTTCTTTAGGGATCTCGATCTTCCTCCTTCGATGAATCTTGATTGAGTTCTTCTAATCAACGAGCCATCGCATTCTGATGGTGTATGCCCTCAGGATGTGCTCTTGATCAGGGACTCAATGCCAATGCCTCCGCTTATTAGGTTTTTCTTCGATAACCATGTTGAAAACCTTAGGAAGGGATCCCTATTTATACTCAATTCCCTTCACCGCATGCTCCCATCAAGCAAGCGTTCAACATTAAAGGGGGGGCTGTTATCACTTCTTAATTAGTAAAACGCTAGTTAATAAAATAAGGACCATTAAAAGACGGGTTATTACATTCTCCCACTTGGTCCGTATATTTTATCAACACTGAACAAGAAACTAAATACATGAATCATAGCGATAGGTCCTCTATAATTGAGTATTATCTTCTATGTATTACAATGCATTCAATTTCTTTACCACTATTCCAAATGTGACAACATAACATAATGAATAAACCATATGTTTATTCAGAGTCCAAAAGAAAAGTTTGTCATTTCTCAAAAGTCATATAACGTGTACACCTGAATGAGAAATAAACAAATAATTGAAATAAGAGTTTCTTTGTACAAATTGTTATCCATACAATTATATCATGGAACCAACTCCCATTCTTATCACATGATCCTTAAAATTCTTAATTGGCATGCCTTTAGTCAAAGGATCAGCTATCATCAATTCAGTGCTAACGTGTTCTATGACCACTTTGTTTTCTTTAACACGTTCTCTTATGGCTAAATACTTAATGTCGATATGTTTACTTCGACTACCACTCTTATGGTTTTTAGCCAAAAATACAGCAGCTGAATTGTCACAGTACAGTTTAATTGGCCTAGTAATAGAGTCAACATTCTAAGCCCTGAGATGAAACTCTTCAACCATACACCTTGCGATGTAGCCTCAAAACAAGCAACGAACTCCGCTTCCATAGTAGAGGTAGCAGTCAAAGTCTGCTTTGCACTCCTCCATGATATGGCTCCACCAGCTAACATAAATATAAATCCTGATGTTGATTTCCGAGAATCAACGCAGCCAGCAAAGTCCGAATCTGAGTAGCCCTCTATCTCCAAATGATCAGTTTGTCTATACATGAGCATGTAGTCCTTGGTCCCTTGAAGATACCTCATGACCTTTTTAGCAGCTCTCCAGTGGTCTAAACCTGGATTACTCTGATATCTTCCCAACATTCCTACTGCAAATGCAATGTCAGGTCTTGTGCAAACCTGAGCATACATTAGGCTTCCAACAGCTGAAGCATATGGAATGTTGTGCATCTGTTCCCGTTCAAGTTCATTTTTAGGGCACTGGTTCAAAGCGAACTTGTCACCCTTCACTATAGGTGCAACACTTGGTGAACAATTTTTCATCCGAAATCTCTCCAAGACTTTATTGATATAAGTTTCTTGAGACAATCCCAAAATGCCTCGAGATCTTTCTCTATGGATCTTAATGCCAATGACATAAGATGCCTCACTCATATCTTTCATATCAAAATTTTTGGAGAGAAATTGTTTCACCTCATATAGCAACCCTTTATCATTGGTTGCAAGTAGAATGTCATCCACATATAGGACCAAGAAACAAATTTTGCTCCCACTAACCTTCTGGTATATACATTGATCCATGATGTTCTCTTCAAAACCAAAGGAAGAGATCACATCATGAAATTTTAAATACCACTGACGTGAGGCTTGTTTCAATCCATATATGGATTTCTTAAGCTTGCAAACCAAATGCTCACCATCACTAGAGGAAAATCCTTCAGGCTGTTTCATGTAAACCTCTTCCTCTAGATCTCCATTAAGGAATGCGGTCTTCACATCCATTTGATGTAACTCAAAATCAAAATGAGCTACCAATGCCATAATTATTCGGAGAGAGTCTTTCTTGGATACAGGAGAAAATGTCTCCGTGTAGTCGATTCCTTCCCTCTGAGTGAATCCTTTGGCAACGAGTCTTGCTTTATATCTCTCAATGTTGCCTTGTGAGTCTTTCTTTATTTTGAAGATCCATCTACATCCAATGGCTTTTACACCATCAGGCAACTCAACAAGATCCCAGACTCGATTAGATGCCATAGATTCCATCTCGTCCTTCATGGCATTGAACCACAAGTTTGATTCCTTAGAACTCATGGCTTGTGAAAACGTTTCAGGATCATTTTCGGCTCCAATGTTATAGTCAGATTCATGTAGATACACAACATAATCACTAGGAATTGCTGATTTCTTTATTCTAGTTGATCTTCTTAATGTTGTGTCAATGACCTCTTGAGGAGTATCTTGCACAACTGATTGTTGATGAACAACACGATCTTCTAGATTACCATCAGCTTGTGAAATCTCAATGACTGGTTGTTGGGCACTTAATTGAGTTTGAGGAGTGCTATAAATAACAACCAATCCCTCACTTGAAGTGGAAGCTGGAATAACTGAATGATCTTTCTCAGAAGAAGCCAAATACTGAGATTGATCACTCCCACTGATCAAGTCATTCTCAAGAAATTTTGCATTTCTTGATTCCACAATCCTAGTGCTGTGAGATGGACAATAAAATCTATAACCCTTGGACTTCTCAGCATATCCAATAAAGTATCCACTAATAGTCCTTGGGTCTAGTTTCTTTTCTTGTGGATTATAGACTCTTACTTCAGATGGGCATCCCCAAACACGTATATGTTGCAGACTTGGTTTCCAACCTTTAAATAACTCAAATGGCGTTTTGGAAACAGCCTTGGTTGGAACCCGATTCAATATATACGCAGCAGTTTTAAGAGCTTCAGTCCACAAGGATTTAGGTAAGTTAGAGCTGACAATCATGCTCCTTACCATGTCCAATAATGTCCGGTTTCTCCTTTCAGCTACACCGTTTTGGTCAGGAGACCCTGGCATGGTGTATTGTGCAACAATTCCATTTTCTTCAAGAAACCGAGCAAACGGACCAGGTGCTTGTCCATTCTCAGTGTATCTACCATAATATTCTCCACCTCTATCTGACCTCACGATTTTAATTTGCTTGCCGCATTGTTTCTCTACTTCTGCCTTAAATACCTTAAAGGCATCTAATGCTTCGTTCTTATTATGAAGTAGGTAGAGATACATATATCGTGAATAGTCATCAATAAATGAGATGAAGTATCTCTGACCATACGAATCCATATCTGGGCTACAGATATCCGTATGTATGATCTCCAGTATTTCCGAACTTCTCTTGGCATTTTTCTTGGACTTGTTGGTTTGCTTTCCCTTTATGCAGTCCACACAAGTGTCAAAATCAGTAAAATCAAGAGTATCAAGTACTCCATCTTTTACTAATCTTTTAATTCTCTCAATGGAGATATGACCTAATCTCCGATGCCACAAAATAGAGGAATTCTCATTTATAACACATCTTTTCATACCAGTTTGGGCGTGCATCACATTATAGGTGGTATTATTTTTCAAATTGATTTGGAAAAGATTGTCTGACAATGTACCATTCCCAATAAGCTTAGATTTATAAAATAAATCAACAGAGCTTTTATTAAAATTAAAGGAGTATCCTGCTGGTACAAGCCTTGACACTGAAATCAAATTTCTAGAGAAACTTGGAATATAAAATGTCTTTTCCAAATCCAAAACAAAACCAGAATGTAAAATAAGTCTGCACGTTCCAATTGCTTCCACATGTGAACCCATCTTGTTTCCTGAATAGATGCTTTGTTCACTTCCCAATGGTTTCCTTTGATTTAGAAAACCCTGCAAGGTATTTGAAACATGGATTGTAGAACCAGAATCAATCCACCATGTGTTATGACATATAACCAAATTGGATTCATGACATACGAATGAGGTTAGAGTACCTTTCTTGTCAAGCCAAGCTTTGAATTTGAGACAATCTTTCTTTATATGCCCTTTCTTCTTGCAAAAGAAGCACTTGGACTCCTTCTTGTCTTCTGTATGGATGGATACTTTACCCTTTCCTTTGCGTTTGGCTTTGGGAGCTTTAGTCTTTCTCTGAGTGACTAAATGTGCACTTTCTCCCATTTCTAAAATCAGCCTCCCTTCCTCTTGAACACACATGGTCAGAAGTTCATTAATTGACCATTTGTCCTTATGTGTATTGTAAGATATTTTGAAGGGACTATATTGCTGTGGGAGTGAGCTCAAAATAAAGTGCACCAAGAAAGATTCTGACATCTCAACCTCTAGGGATTTCAACTGAGCCGCAATGTCCCTCATCTTCATGATGTGCTCACGCACACCTCCAACCGTAGTGAGCTTCATTGATGATAATTTTGTCATTAGGGTGCTAGCCATTGCCTTATCTGAAGACTCAAATTGTGCATCAATAGCCTTCAGAAGTTCCTTGACATTTTTGCACTCAGGAATTGAACCACGTATACTAGCAGAAATTTTAGTACGTATGAACATCATACTGAGGCGATTGGACCGTTCCCATCGTTCATACGCAGCAATCTCAGCCTGAGTGCTAGTAGATGTAACTGAATGTGGTTCATCCTTCCTGATAGCATAGTCAATATCCATGCACCCTAATTGAAGAAGAATTCTCTCCTTCCATAATTTATAATTATCACCACTTAAATCGGGAATGTCACATTTCATATCAGAAATATTAACAGGCAAAATAGCTGCATAAAAATAAAATCATGTTCATGTAATTGAATTTGAGGCATATAACTTGATGTCATGTTTTACCAATGTAAACATGCAATAACATGAATCAATAACATACAATAACTACCTGTGGGCTAAGTTATTATACTCAAATAGACTCATTAGCTTAATGATGTGACTAACAAATTATATTCCTTTCTTAATTCCTGTGGGTAATTAAGAAAATAATTTGTTATCGCATCCTAATTAATTATATTAGTGCAACAAAAATTCCTGTGGGATAAGATTCATTACATTAATATAATTAGTCACAATTAATGTCATCTAACCTTATGTGATCTTTGCAACTCAATATATAATTTTGATTAATCAAAGATGCTGTGGCTACTCCTCAATTAATCAACATCATATTGATCACATGACATGACATTATATGCATATAGATTAACCAATTTAGCATGATTATTAGGTAGTGATCTTAATCAACGTAACATTTCCAAATCAAGATCTGAGTTAGTCAAATTGGCCAGGCCAGTGAAAGAGAAGTGGGGGTCCCCCGTTGCTTTCCTTAGGTCAGTCAACGGAACCAATTAAGTAACCACAATCTCTTTACCTTTCTAGACACCAACTGACCAATCAGACCTTGAAAGGATTTGCACTGTGATTTTCACACTACCACCAAATTCATGCATAGAATAAATCTAGTATGCAGAACAGAGACAACATTTCAATATCTATTTAATGAATTTTAAAATTATCATCTTAAGAAAAATTTTTGTTAATTAAAACACGTCCGGCCGTAGCTCATTATTCCCTTGGGCCAGTCTATGCAAAACACCGTAGGCATAGAGACTCAGGAGGCGTATTTTAATACAAAAATTTAAACTCAAGAAACAAATGATAAAATAAATCATGTTACATGATTTAATAAAACATTAAACAGATAATAAATGCATTTAAAATCCAACCAATCCAGATTTTAAATCCCGTGAGAGAACGGAAAGACCATAAGCGAGAAAACGAAAACCGAAAGTTTTCTCTCCTTTTTAATATTCACCGATGTGGTTATTGAAGCCACGTTTCCGCTGCATTTCTTTCTTTAGTTTTTCTTTTCTTTAATGCTACGTTTCTTTTCTTTTCTTTCTTTAATGCTATCTCTTTAATACCAAAAGAAATCCGGGAAACCTTTAATGCTAGAAAGAAATCTTTAATAGAAAAGAAAGAGCCACGTTTTGTTTCCGCAAAATCGGAATCTGAATAGGTTTAATGGTTTCTGTCAATTCCGTGAACAAAGATCAGAACTGATCGAAACCAACCTGAGATCCGAAAAACTGAAAACGGAAAACACGCGGCATAAATTGCTTGAAAAGAGAAACTTAATAGAAATCTTCGCAAAATAAGGCAGAGGTTTTAACCTTGCTCTGACCTAGCCAAATGTAATCCGACTTAGATTTAATCTTGATCTCGATGGATCGGTCTTCTAATCAACGAGCTCTCGCATTCTGATGGTGTATGCCCTCAGGATTGCTCTTGATCAGGGACTCAATGCCAATGCCTCCGCTTATTAGGTTTTTCTCTCGATAACCATGTTGAAAACCTTAGGAAGGGTCCCTATTTATACTCAATTCCTTCACCGCATGCTCCCATCAAGCAAGCGTTCAACATTAAAGGAGGGGGCTGTTATCACTTCTTAATTAGTGAAACGCTAGTTAATAAAATAAGGACCATTAAAAGGCGACGGGTTATTACATATATTAGTTATTATGATCAGGGATCATCTTACCTCACAGCTAGCTTCCCGTTCTTATTGCGGTTTTGAGAGATCCATCTACCTCACAATTATAGACCTGATTTTTCTTTTGTTCTTTCTAATTTCAATGTGAACTTAAATATTTTTATTAGATCTAAGTCTGCAATTAATTCCAACCTGACTTGCATAGCAAATGAAATTTTCTTTCTTTAGTTGACCCCTACTCGTCTAATTTGGTCGGTCAATTGGTTAGATATTTACCGGTGAACTCATCAAGCACACCAATCCATATGATCCAACATAATTGAGGCCATGATAATGACTGCATTGTTTAGTACTAACGATTAGTGGAATGGTGGCAAGGCTGGCAAAAAATTCTTTCAATGTTTCTAAGTTTATTATTCATCTATTCTTTAAAATTATGCTCTAGCTCTTGTACAGTACCAAAAAATCACTATATTAAAAGTTTATTATCCAAAAATATTTATTGAAGTAGGAAATCCTTTAATTATATTTGAAAATTTTTAGTAATTTTGTTTTTAATTATCAATATTATATATTTGATTGATTATAGAAAGATTGTTGGATTTCTAATCTTCAATTATTGACCTTTTTTTGTTCTTTCTAATTCCATTATGGACCTAAATATTTTATTAAATCTAAGTCATGCAATTGAGTCCAACCTGA
>UESW01002963.1:63483-106346 GCA_900491605.1 Calamus simplicifolius | reverse complement strand
ACAAGCGTATGAATTAATGTGCCTCTTTTGGAAGAGCACTCCACACAACTCTTCATGCATTGATAAGTGTGTAAATTTAATATGTCTCTTTGGTTTTCACAAAACAACGGAATTCTAAATGTTAGAATTCAATAGGCTGGCTAATATGAAACTATAAATAGAGAACATCCCTCACCAGATAACAAAACACAAGATCAAAAAGAGATCAAAAATTCTAAACAGTTAGAACTAAGTGTTACAGTCTAAGAGTTAGAACAGAAAATTCTGGTGATTTTAGTGTTAGCAAAAGCTTGGTGGATCTTGGAGGAAGATTCAAGTGGAAGAATTCAAGATCAGCAAAATTGTTTTTCCGCGAGCTAGCACTCCCGGGAATCCGATCATTCGGGGCTTCGCGTGGACATACTAGAGGCCGAACGATTGAACGGCCTGCCAAAGCACAAAGGATTTACCTACTGTTCTTAAGGTGAGTGATTTGATCCTTAGATCTTAAGGCAGGCTTCAAGATGAGTAGTATGACTTCTCATCTTGAAGATTGAGATATGATTAATTATTTAATTTATATGCACTACTTAGATCAAACGATCTTATAATATAAGGCAAAGATATAATCTTGATGCATGTTAGAAAGATAATATGTAATCTTTAAATTTCCGTATTGCTAATTGTTATCAAATTTTAAAATATGCATGCCTCGGGGATTAACTCCTCAAACAACTTTGACTTTGCAAAACCATTTGGTACTATTTAATATAATTATATGCAATTGCTAATATTCAAACCACTGTATATGTGAGAAGCTTATGCTTGTGATGATGCATGATATGTTGCATGCAAGATGTAAATATGATACTTGAGAATATGCTACTATGTGTCACCGCGATTCTCTATAACATGATATGATATGATATGCCAAGAAACACGGGACCCACCTCTACAGGGGGAATATATGGAGGATACACATCTGTAGGGTATGTTGTGACAGATTATATATATGACATGACGTTGGTACCAGGACCCTTCCTCTTAGGGGACATTTAAGAGTGATGCACCAATGGGGTGTTTACGGATATAATGTAGGGCCGTGAGACACATAAGAATTGATAATTATATCGATACAGTGGGTTTGATTGCTTTGCATATTTTGGAATTATTGCATGATTTGCTTCCAAAATTATTTTATAAATGTGCTTAGATTTAGCATGTATTTAAATATGTCTTTGGAGATTTGGAAGCTTGACAAGTGTTTCATATGTGAAAACTTGATTTGATATAAATATGAAAATGAATATAATATTTATTATAGGCTTACTTACTGAGTGTGATCTCATTTAAATCTCACAATATTTTTCAGAGCCGCATAAGTGAAATAACGAGGAAATGAGATAGAATGAGACTTCTATCAAAACCCAAATTTTGATGTAACTTCGGATATTGATTTTGTGTGTTTTAGCTTAGGGTTTTAAATCCTATTTGATTGGGCTTGTATTAAAGTTGTCTTGACTTTGATTGGTATTACAATTATTATATCCTTATGTTGTGATATATTTGAATGCCTTGCATGTTTGACATGTGGTGGGTTGCCACCCCTAAATCCACCTATCGGTCTGGGGCATGACAGCTTTAGTGGTATCAGAGCCTAGGTTATGACATTAGGGATAAAATACTAGATTATGACATTAGGTTATGACATTGGGTTTCAAGTAATATGCTTTTCAAGCCTGAAAATGTAAAGTTCAATAGGATATTAATTAAAATAATTTATCAGGAGATAGGAATAGCTCGTCGCATTAGAAGCCAGCAACATGATGAGGACTCCCAAGATGGTAATTCTGGTCAGCAGGGAGGCCAAGAAGCTATTGGAGGTGCTAGCTCTATCAATCTGGCCGGGACTGATTAGCAGCGACTCCAAACCGAGATATTTCATGTTCTCTCGGGTGTGATGCAGTCGATGCGGGACATGCAACAACATATTCTGCAGGCTTTGTCCACTAGCTTGCTCCTCCTGTTCCGTAAACTCAGCTTGCCCCTCCTGCTCCATAGACTCAGCTGCCCCTTCTGCTCCGCGACTCAGCCTACCCTCCTATATAGTAGACTCAGCCTGCCCCTTCTGCTCCACAAACTCAGCCAAGCCTACCTACTCAATCCGGACCATTGACCCAGCTTGCTCCGCCTCAACCCTGGGGGTGGCCGCAGCTTTACTGATTTCAAAAGTTTTGCCCCGCCCCTTTTACTGGATCCATCAATCCTGTTGATGCTGAATGATGGATGCAAGATATGGAGAAGGCCTTCATAGCTCATGGTAGCCAAGAGAAGGAGTGGATCAGATTCGTCACCTACCTCCTCCAGGGGAAGGCCTATGATTGGTGGTTAGTTGAGGAGCAGCGACGGGATGACGGGTTATCACTGGGGAGAGTTTAAGGAGGCCTTTTTCGACAAATATTTCCCCAGTAATGTGCAGAGACAGATGGAATCGAAATTTATCAAATTGGAGCAGAGGAATCTCTTCGTGGCCCAGTATGAAGCCGAGTTCACCAGGCTGGTTTGCTTCAAATATTGTGACCAATGAGAGAGCAAATATCACCAGATTCACTGAGGGACTACAGCCCAGGCTGAGACAAGCGGTCAATGTATTTGAGCTTCCCACTTACAGTGCAGTTGTGAATAAGGCCTTGGTGATTGAGAGGGATATGAATGCAATCCAATGAGATTGAAAGCAGTAGAGGAAGAGAAAAGGGCCTTTTTTGGCTAATCCCCAGGCCAAGAAGAAAGGTGCATATTAGACGCAGCCGGATAAAGGAGTAAGGAGACTCGCTGCCCTCATTATGGGACCTTCCACCCGAGAAGGCAATTGCCGCATATTACCTGGTGCTTGCTTCATATGGAAAAATAGATCACAAGATGGCCATCTGTCTCCTTCGAAAGGATCAGCAGCCCTCTTCAGTTCAAGGGAAGAGCCAGCAGCAGCAGCAGCCGCCGCCTAGGATCCAGGGAAGGGTCTTTACCCTCACTCAACAGGATGTTTCCACCTCTAATTCTGTGGTGACAGTTATAACATTTAATTTTATATCTAATATTACATTCATATTTAGTGGAATACATTGATAATTGATTAGAAAATTAGGATAAAGCTGAGGTGTCGTACTATTTCAGCTGAGATATCGTCACTGATTTTCGTTCATGCTTAGGAGAAAAGCTTTACGACATCTCAGGAGAAAATCAGCCGTAATAAGCTACAATGTCTTAACGGTAAAGCTAGGATATCGTAAGGGGCAAAATGTCATTCGCCTTATGTACAAATACTGCAGAAGAAAAGTAGGCTGGAGGGAAAGGACATTTTCGTATGCATACCATTTTTAAAATAAAGAAAAAGCGCTTTTAATGGACGCCACGATCAAAACATAACATCGTATCAGAGCTATCCCATCCCGCAGCGTCAGGCCACGAAGGATCCACCTGGATCATAAGGAGAGGCGATGAAGCCCACGTAGGACTTGCTGCACTGGAGTGGTGTACAAAGTCTTTTCCTGTGACCTAAAAGAGAGTCAAAAAAACCTGGCCCAAAATAGAGTAGGTGGCCCGAGTTTAAATAGAGGGCCAAACTCGGTTTTGACTAGAGGTAGGCACTGGGCCGGGCCACCCATGGCACGGCCCAGGCCCACATGGACCGTGCCAGGCATGGCCTCGTAAACCATGCCGTATTGAGCTCAAAATTTTCGTTGGCCCAGCACGGCACGGCCCATGCACGGCTCAGATAAAAAAATTTTGTAAATTTTTTTTTTAATAAATTAAAAAATGAATAAATTTTTTTTATTAATATGAAGTAACCTTAATGGTGGGGGGTTTGGCATAGACTCCTACCAGTTTATTAATTTAAAATTAAAATGGTACAGAAAGGAGGGGGCTAGGCCTGACCTCCAGAGAAGAATACAATAAGGAGAAAAAATAGAAAGAAAAAATAAAGATGACTCACTTTAAGTTTTTAACAATTTAAAAAATAAAAATATACAATTATAAAAGTAGAAATGACTCACTCATCAGTCATCAGTAGTATTTGTGTCATCATCATCTTCGCTGGTTAAGTCATGTCCACCTTTATCTTGAAGCCTCGCCTCAGCATCCAACCAATCTTTGAAGCAGATAAGCATCTCAACTGTCTCGCCAGTCATCCTACTTCTCTTTTCGTCCAAAATATGTGACCTGCACTAAAAGCGGATTTCGATGCTACTGTGGACATCGGCACAGCTAAAATATCTCGTGCAATGGCAGACATAACAGGATATTGATTTCTAACACTCTTCACCAAGCTAATACATCTAGACTTTCTATTTGATCTTCATCATATGCATAATGAAGATCGTTTGTAAATAAAATTCCAATTCATTACTTAAAGATGAAGAAGATGAAGAAAATGAAGCATGTGCGTGTCTTCTAATGAATGAAAAAATAGATGACGAATGAGATCTAGAAGAAGAAGCAGAGCTTTGAGCATGTATTCTAGATCCACAAATTTTATCATTTATAAATCATAAATATCGTTAAGAAGTCGTGTTACCTCATCTTTAGCAGGTTCAGGATTTTGATTCATGTTTTCACAATATTTATCAATTAAAAAAATTACACCATTTAATTTAACTCTAAGATAAAAATAGCAGCTAAGTTATGCAATGGACATATCCTATTCCAATATTCATTCCATTTAGTTTTCATATTACGTATAATAGGCATTAAAACTTTATGATATCTATATTCTTTAAATTTTTCACTAATTACATATGCTTTTTGTAAAAATAAACACGAAGTTGAATAATAAATACCTGAAAGAACATTTGTAGCATCATAAAAAGTAACAAAAAAATCTTCTAAAATTTTACTTGGATGCCAATCAGCTTCAGTCAATGTAAATCCTAATCCACGCTCATTAATATAAGCACTTAATAAGTTCTTATATGGATATGCATCATGTATCATGACATAGGTACTATTCCAACGAGTTATTACATCAAGTTTAAATTTTTAAACGTTTACCATGATCTACACATAATTGTTTAAATTCTTGAAGTCTTGACCTTGAAGCATGAATAAAAGAAACTGCATTTCTAATTTTTGAAATAACCAATTATGTTCATGCCAAATTGAGCAGAAAGATTTAATATATGACATGCACATCTAATATGAAATAATTGTCCATCTAAAATGGGATGCAAAGAGTCGTTTAATAATGCAACAACAGAATTATTATTAGATGTATTATCAAAAGTAATTGATATTATTTATTATTAATATTATATAAGCATGTGGTTTGATAAATAATATTTAAAATTTATTGTCATGAATGCAAAAAATCAAAAGTACAAAAAGCAATAATTTATTATTTAATTGCCAATCATTATCAATATAATTAGCAGTAATAGTAATAAAACAATTACTACCTACGGATGCCGACCAAATATAAGAAGTTAAAGAAATTCTAGCATTTAAATTTGAGAGGCTTTCAGTTAAACTTTGTTTCATTGCTAAAAATTTTGTCATAGCCACTCTTCTAAAGGTATGGCTACTAGTTCTTTTATAAGCAAGTTGTAGGCTTAATTGAACATATCTTTCAAAATTATAAGATTCAGATAAACTAAAAGGTAATTCATCTTGAACTATCCATCTTACCAGTAATTTTTTCTGATTTTCATGGTTATATGCAAAATTACCTACAAGTGATCCCTCTGTATATTAAGGACACATTGCTGACGGGAATCATGCATCATATGACTTTCTTGATGTCTTTTTAAATGCCCTGTTCCCCAGTACTAGAACAAATGTAAAGTTTTACACATTTTACATTTTGCTTTATAGACTCCATCAACCATAATTCTATCGAAATCAATCCAAACATTACTAGTCCTCTTACGAGAAGAGGTTTGACATTCACTGACACTGGCTCTAGATGGAACTTGGAGTTGGGATTGGGGTTGGGGTCCTTGGGAATTAGTTTCCTCACCCTCAGAAAAAGGGTGCATGTTAAAATTAATTTCCTTAAAAGATGACATATCTAAAATTTTTAATTAATAAATGCAAAAAATAAAAACTAACCCATGAAAAGGAATTGAGAAAAGATCAAAGGTTGAGGCATGGAGCCGAGATTTGTGAGCTTCCTCTTGCGCTCTCGCCTCTCAACAAGAAGTGACCTTGTAGCACTTACTACTTGCTTGAGCACTTGCCACTTATAAAAATACTTGCAAACTAAAAATTAAATTGCTAATCTACTAGAGCACTTACTAGAAGAGAGAAATAGTAGTAGAGAAGAGTTGGTTTGGTGTGGTAAGAATGAGGAAGAAATGGGCTATTTATAGAAGTCCCAATTTTTTTTTTTTTCCAAAACTACGTTTTGATATAGTCGTTATATGACTGTTGGGAGGGGTAAAATGATTTAAACCCCTCCCAATAGCTTTTTAATAGCTATATAGCCGTTAAAAACGGCTATTTTGGCAGAGTTGTGCCTTGGCACAGCCCACGAGGGCACGGCCCAGCTGGTGCCTAGGCATCAGCCTAGGCATCAGTTGGTGCCTAGGCACAGTTGAGCTGTGCCTAGGCACCTAGGCACAATTGAGCTGTGCCTAGGCACCTAGGCACAGCTCAGTGCCTAGGCTGGCCGTGCCATGGCACGGCCCCTGGCATGGCCCGTCACGTGCTCAGCACGGCCCGTGACACAAAATGGGCCACGGGTCATGCCGAGTCTGAATTTTTTTTAATGTGTCATGCTTGGCACGACCCATTTGTTAATGGGCCGTGCCAGGCACGACATGATAATTCTAAAGGCACGATGGCCTGAGCCGTACCATGTCAGGTATGACCCAGTGTCCACATCTAGTTTTGACTAATGAAAAGGTGAAATAGGTTGTTCCCATCAACATGAGCATGGAAATCAAAGCATCAAATTACAATTAAAATTAGTGGACCATAATTCACTACATGTCAGGTTGGGCCATAACTTAGATCAATTCTATGTATGGGGCAAAACCATGTCTCAAGCTGCTGCCCAATCGTCCAAATCGAAATCATGTCCCGGCCTCACTCGTGGTCTAAGCTCGTGGCTCAAAACAGATGCAGACTGTGGTCTAAACTGGTCGCAGGTCGCAGTCCAAAATAAATTGCTGATTAGTCCCGTGGCCCAAAATAATGTTTCTAGACCAGCTTTTAGCTAACAAATAATAAATTGTTGACTCTACGCCGACGCGGTCTACCCCGCGGTTTTGGGAATTCTCCGTCCTTGCAGCCAACCCTAAACTCAGGCCAACCCTAAACTCAGGCCGCCTCTTTCTTATAAAGTTCTCTTTCTTATAAAGAAAGAAAGCGAACAAAAGAGATCGAAGACCGCCTCCCTCTATAGCTCTCGGTCTAGCCTCCAAAATCCAAACAAAAGACCTACCAGCCCAGAAACCCCACCTCAAATTCCATCGAAAGGTCTCCTAATTCTGTAGCCATGGGAGGATGCCTTTGTTGCATCGGAGACGACGAAGGATCGCGGAGCGGTACATCAACGAGCTGAACGCCTACTATGGGGAGGCCTGCCGGCTCGACCCCGAGATTCAAGCCTTCAACGACACCCTCCAGCGCCAGACCAGCCGCGTCCTCTCTTCCCTCGCCAAGGACGCCGCCGCCTTTCGCTCCCCCTCCTTGAACTCCCTCGGAAAAGCCACCGACGCCCTCTTCGTCCTCAACCACGACGCCGTTGACGCCATCCTTGACCTCAAGGATGACATCTCCTCCAACCCCGACCTTCTCTTCTTCGTCAAAGAATTCTTCAAGAATACTGTCGACATCCTCAAGTTCTTCGACGCCCTCAAACATTGCCTCCGCAGAGCTCACGAAGCCGAATCCATCGTCAACTCTGCCGTAAAATTCTTCGATGAGAGGGAATTCTCGAAATCATTGGAAAAATTGAGAGAATTCAGGGCTTTAGGGGATCCATTCACGTCGAGATTCATCAATGAGATCCAGTCGGTGTGGGAGCAGGAGCAGTCAATGTTAACCTCCTTACTTCGGAGGAAGCACGAGATCGACGGTAAGATCCACTGCGTGAAGGTATGGAGGAAGGTGTGGAGCATAGTATATGCGGTGACGTTCGCAGCACTGCTGATTTCCTCTGTAGTGCTGGCGGCAGTGGCGGCGCCGCCGGTAGCAGTGGCGGCCGCACAGGCGGCCTCGGCCCCAATGGTGAAGGTTGGGGAGTGGTTCAATACGCTTTGGAAGAATTGTGTTGGGGTGTTGGAAGGAGAGGCTAAGGTCATTGGGACGGCGAAAAAAAAGACATCCTTTGCAATACATGATTTGGAAAATATAAGCGTGGCGGTGGAGCAGCTGGAGGTAACAATGAGTTCAGTGGTGCGGGAGTCGGAGTTCGGGACAAGGGAGGAGGAGGAGGAGGTGGCGTTGAGGGACGAGGAGGAGGTGGCGGCGGCACTGAGGGTGGCGGTGGAGAAGATGAGGAAGAATATGCAGGAATTTGGGAGAGGTGTGGTCGAGTTGTTGGGAGAAGTGGATAAGTGCAGTGAAAATGTGAGGAAGGCGTCGACGGCCATGTTGAAGATTATTTTTACCTGAAGCATGAAGGGTGTAGCTTCCTGAATTTAGTCATCAAAGATTAGTCCTGAGTTTAGGAGGAATTAGTCCTCTTGATGAGATTATAAAGCAGACCGAACAGTAATATCTCATTTTTACTCTTTGAATTTAGTCATCAAAGATGTGTGTTTTGTTAAGATTGTTAGTATGTTACCTCTCAATAAACGAAGAAAAATTGTATTCAGGTTTTGTATTGATCATTTTGCTGAAGTGCAATATAATGAGATATGCGATGGGGCCAATAAGCTTCATAGACAGTGGTGATCGCACTCGGACCCCCCATCGGCATGGATGTCAGCTTCTACCCGGCTTCGGCTCAGTCATCGGCTCACTCTCCCTCCTCAAGCAATCAACAAATGCCTTCTATGTAGATTTTTAATAAATCTTTAAGGTAGTGATTGATAGAAAAAATATTATCTATGGATAAGTGTATGGGATAAAATTTATCCCCTGGCTATTCCTAAGGATATCCCTTGGCTATCCCATTGATCATATCAAATGCAAAAAAGGTAAATCCATAGGATAACTTTTTTTACTCTTATTTAGAGGGATAACCAGCTATTCCTGTATTTTCTAGAGAATAAATTGAGGAGATATCCTATAGTTAACCATGGATTATTCCTTTGGTTAACTTTATTTCCAGCTATCCCTTATAGTTATGACTTTTGAGAATAAAAGGGGATATCCCTATTTTAAACACTACCTAACTGTTGGTATCATAGCATTAATATTTTTGTCTTATTTTATTACAAATTTTTTATTATTTTAAAATTTAATTATTTTTAAATTTAATTAATTTTCTTAAAAAAGATTATTACCTTATTGTTCAAGTGAGATTTATGCCATCCAGCATCCTAGGTTCTCTGATATAGTTTAAATAAAAAAAACAATGACATTAATTAGGGAAGAGGACGGTGGCATGGTCGTTAGTCCTTCAAATCTTTTTTTATTTTATTTTTGCGGAACAAACTCACGCACATAAGACCTTCCGCGATTTTTGGCCGTTCCGTTTTTTCTTCCTATTTTGCCGTGAGCGCTGGGAAAAGTCGCTGGCTTATGGAATCTCGCAGCGGAAGAATTGTGTTGATTTTTCTTTTCTCACGTGGCCGTATAAAAAACTTTATGGTTCAAATCAATGGGTTTTTGCGTTGACCCTTCTCCCTCTTCTTGCACAATCGAGGGACGTGCTTTTTCTCCTTCACGGGAGTTTTCCGATCGAGTTTTTTTGTGAGCGGAAGTGTGGTGGGCCTTCGTACCGAATCGTCTCCCACGATGAAACACAGTTTTCTTGCGGAAGATGTCGTGCGTGATTTCAGCTATATGCAAATAAATAAATAAATAAAAATATAAATAAATTTTTAAATATAATTTATTATATTTATTATGTTAAAGATGGTTGGCAACTATTCGGCTAGCCTATTTGGACGCATGATTTTTAATTTTTTAGACGATTTTCAAAAAGAATGAATAAAATAGCATCTTATCAATTTGGTTAAATTTTAAATACTTGCTATTATCTATTTAATATTTTATTTTATATTTATTTTATCATTTGTTTCTTTAAGTTTAATTTTTTTTAAATTAAAATATGCCTATTGAGCCTCTATGCCTACAGTGTTTTGCATAGATTAGCCAAGGGAATAATGAGTTACGATTGGATGTGTTTTAATCGACAAAAAAATTTTCTTGATGATAATTTTAAAATGTATTAAATAGATGATTAGTATGCTATTGCTCCTATTTTGTATATTAGATTTTATATTATGCATAAATAAAATTATATTTGGTGGTTGTGTGAAAAAATCACAATGCAAATCATTTTAAGGTTTGATTGGTCAATTGGTGTCTAGAAAAGTAAAAAGATCGTGGTTACTTAATTGGTTCCGTTGACCTAAGAAAAGCAACGGGAGACCCCTGGTCTGGCCAATTTGATTGATTCAGACCTTGATTTGGAAATGTTATCTTGATTAAGATCACTATCTAATAATCATGCTAAATTGGTTAATCTATATACATATAATGGAGTTCAAATGTTATATGGTCAAAATGATTTTGTGGTCAAAATGATTTTGATTAATTAAGGAGTAGCCACAACATCTTTAATTAATCAAAATTATATATTAAGTTACAAAGATCATATAAGGTTAGATGACATTAATTGTAATTAATTATATTAATGCAATGAATTACATTGATATAATTAATTAGGATGGGATAATAAATTATTTTCTTAATTACCCATAGAAATTAAGAAAGAATATAATTTGTTAGTCACATCATTAAGTTAATGAGTCTATTTAAGTATAATAACTTAGTCCATAGGTAGTTATTATATGTTATTGATTCATGTTATTTCATGTTTACATTGGTAAGACATGACATTAAGTTATATGCCTCAAACTCAGTTATATGAACATGATTTTATTTTTATTTTTATTTTTATGCAGCTATTTTGCCTGTTAATATTTCTAATATGAAATGTGATATTTTCGATTTAAGTGGAGATAATTATAAAGTATGGAAGGAAAGAATTCTTCTTAAATTAGGGTGCATGGACATTGACTATCCTATCAGGAAGGATGAACCACACTCGGTTATACCTACTAGCACTCAGGCTGAGATTGCTGTGTATGAACGATGGGAGCGATCCAATCACCTCAGTATGATGTTCATACGTACTAAGATTTCTGCTAATATACGTGGTTCAATTCATGAGTACAAAAATGTCAAGAAACTTCTGAATGCTATTGATACACAATTTGAGTCTTCAGATAAGACACTGGCTAGCACCCTAATGGCAAAGTTGTCATCAATGAAGCTCACTACTATTGAAGGTGTGTGAGCAGATCATGAAGATGAGGGACATTGCGGCTCAGTTAAAATCACTAGAGGTTGAGATGTTAGAATCTTTCTTAGTGCACTTTATTCTAAATTCCCTCCCACAGCAGTATAGTCCCTTCAAAATATCTTACAATACACATAAGGACAAATAGTCAATTAATGAACTTTTGACCATGTGTGTTCAAGAGGAAGGGAGGCTGATTTTGGAAATGAAAGAAAGTGCACATTTAGCTACTCAGAGAAAGACTAAAGTTGCTAAAGCCAAATGCAAAGGAAAGGGTAAAGTGCTCATCCATACAGAAAACAAGAAGGAGTCCAAGTGCTTCTTTTGCAAGAAGAAAGGGCATATAAAGAAGGATTGCCTCAAATTCAAGGCTTGGCTTGACAAGAAAGGTATGCTAACCTCATTCGTATGTTATGAATCCAACATGGTTATTTATCATAATACATGGTGGATTGATTCTGGTTCTACAATCCATGTTTCAAATACCTTACAGGGTTTTTTAAATCAAAGAAAACCATTAGGAAGTGAACAAAGCATCTATTCAGGAAACAAGATGGGTTCACATGTGAAAGCGATTGGGACATGTAGACTTATTTTAGATTCTAGTTTTATTTTAGATTTGGAAAATACTTTTTTAAATTTCAAGTTTTTCTAGAAATTTGATTTCAGTGTCAAGACTTGTACTCGCAGGATATTTCTTTAATTTTAATAAAAAATCTATTGATTTATTTTATAAATCTAACCTTATTTGGGAATAGTACATTGTTCGATAATCTTTTTCAAATTAAAAAACAATACCTCTTATAATATGATGCACACCCAAACTTGTATGAAAAGATTGTTATGAATGAGAATTCCTCTATTTTGTGGCATCGGAGATTAGGTCACATCTCCATTGAGAGAATTAAAAGATTAGTAAAAGATGAAGTACTTGATACTCTTGATTTTACTAATTTTGGCACTTGTGTGGACTGTATAAAGGAAAAGCAAACCAACAAGTCTAAGAAAGATGCCAAAAGAAGTTGAGAAATATTGGAGATCATACATACAGATATCTGTAAACTCGTATGGTCAGAGATACTTCATCTCATTTATTGATGATTATTCACGATATATGTATCTCTACTTGCTTTTTAATAAGAACAAAATATTAGATGCCTTTAATGTATTCAAGGCAGAAGTAGAGAAACAATGCAGCAAGCAAATTAAGATCGTGAGGTTAGATAGAGATAGAGAATATTATGGTAAATACACTGAGGATGGACAAGTACCTGATCTGTTTGCTCAGTTTCTTGAAGAAAATAAAATTATTGCACAATACACCATGTCGGGGTCTCCAGACCAAAACGGTGTAGCTGAAAGGAGGAACCAAACATTATTGGATATGGTGAGGAGCATGGTTGTTAGCTCCAACCTACCTAAATCCTTGTAGACTGAAGCACTTAAAACTGCTGCGTATATATTAAATCGGGTTCCAACCAAGGCTGTTTCCAAAACGTCATTTGAGTTATTTAAAGGTTGGAAACCAAGTTTGCAATATATACGTGTTTGGGGTTGCCCATCTGAAATAAGAGTTTATAATCCATAAGAAAAGAAACTAGACCCAAGGACTATTAGTGAATATTTTATTGGATATGCTAAGAAGTCCAAGGATTATAGATTTTATTGTCCTCACAGCACTAGGATTGTGGAATCAAGAAATGCAAAATTTCTTGAGATAACTTGATCAGTGGGAGTGATCAAGCTCAGTTTTGGTTTCTTCTGAGAAAGATCATTCAGATATTCCAGCTTCTACTTCAAGTAAGGGATTGGTTGTCATTCATAGCACTCCTCAAGCTCAAATAAGTGCTCAACAACCAGTCATTGAGATTCCACAAGCTGCTGATGATAATCTAGAAGATCCTATTGTTCAACAACAATCAGTTATGCAAGATACTCGTTAAGAGTTCATTAACACAACATTAAGAAGATCAACTAGAATAAAAAAATCAGCAATTCTTAGTGATTATATTGTGTATCTACAAGAATCTGACTATAACATTGGAGCCGAAAATGATCCTGAAATATTTTCACAAGCCATGAGTTCTAAGGAATCAAACTTATGGTACAATGCCATGAAGGACGTGATGGAATCTATGGCATCTAATCAAGTCTGGGATCTTGTTGAGTTGCCTGATGGTGTAAAAGCCATTGGATGTAAATGGGTCTTTAGAACAAAAAAATCTCACAAGGCAACATTGAAAGATATAAAGCAAGACTCGTTGCCAAAGGGTTCACTCAGAGGGAAGGAATTGATTACATAGAGATATTTTCTCCTATATCCAAGAAAGATTCTCTCCGAATAATTATGGCATTGGTAGCTTATTTTGATTTTGAGTTACATCAAATGGATGTGAAAACTGCATTCCTTAATAGAGATCTAAAGGAAGAGGTTTACATGAAATAGCCTGAAGGATTTTCCTCTTGTGATAGTGAGTATTTGGTTTGCAAGCTTAAGAAATCCATATATGGATTAAAACAAGCCTCACGTCAGTAGTATTTAAAATTTCATGATGTGATCTCTTCTTTTAGTTTTGAAAAGAACATTATGGACCAATCTATACCAGAAGGCTAGTGGGAGCAAAATTTGTTTCTTGGTCCTATATGTGGATGATATTCTATTTGCAACCAATGATAAAGGGTTGCTACATGCGGTAAAATAATTTCTCTCCAAGAATTTTCATATGAAAGATATGAGTGAGGCATCTTATGTCATTGGCATTAAGATCCATAGAGAAATATCTCGAGGCATTTTAGGATTGTCTCAAGAAACTTATATCAATAAAGTCTTGGAGAGATTTCAGATAAAAAATTGTTCACCAAGTGTTGCACCCATAGTGAAGGGTGGCAAGTTCGCTTTGAACTAGTGCCCTAAAAATGAACTTGAATGGGAACAGATGCACAACATTCCATATGCTTTAGCTATTGGAAGCCTAATGTATGCTCAGGTTTGCACTGAACCTGACATTGCATTTGCAGTGGGAATGTTGGAAAGATATCAGAGTAATCCAGGTTTAGACCACTGGAGAGCTGCTAAAAAGGTCATGAGGTATCTTCAAGGGACCAAGGACTACATGCTCATGTATAGACGAACTGATTATTTGAAGGTAGAGGGTTACTTAGATTCGGACTTTACTAGCTGCATTGATTCTCGAAAATCAACATCATGATTTATATTTATGTTAGCTGGTGGAGCCATATCATGGAGGAGTGCAAAGCAGACTTTGACTGCTACCTCTACTATGGAAGCAGAGTTCATTGCTTGCTTTGAGGCTACATCACACGGTGTATGGTTAAAGAGTTTCATTTCAGGGATTAGAATTGTTGATTCTATTGCTAGGCCAATTAAATTGTACTGTGACGATTTAACTATTGTATTTTTGGCTAAAAACCACAAGAGTGATAGTTGAAGTAAACATATCGACATTAAGTATTTAGTCATAAGAGAACGTGTTAAAGAAAATAAAGTGGTCATAGAACACGTTAGCACTGAATTGATGATAGCTGATCTTTGACTAAAGGCATGCTAATTAAGAATTTTAAGGACCATGTGGTACGAATGGGAGTTGGTTCCATGATATAATTGCATGGATAACTACTTGTACAAAGAAACTCTTATTTCAGTTATTTGTTTATTTCTCTTTTGGGTGTACACATTATTGACTTTCGAGAAATAACAAATTTTTCTTTTGGACTCAGAATAAACATAGGATTTATTCATTATGTTATTGTCACATTTGGAATAGTGGTAAAGAAATTGAATGCATTGTAACACATGGAAGATAATACTCAATTATAGAGGACCTATCGCTATGATTCATGTATTTGATTTCTTGTTCAGTGTTGAGGATTGTGAATTAAAATAAAATATGTGAACCAAGTGGGAGAATGTAGTATCCCATTGGTGGATGGTCCTATCCTATTTTATTTTATTTGGTACCACTTGCAAATATATCTCAATCTCTTGGAGATAATTCTCAATAATATCCATCCACTAATTATTAAGTGATAATTATATCTCTTTTGAAATTTAAAATACCCACTTTGATGGGAGTAGGTGGTGGAAGGGAGTTAAGAAAATCTCTATAATAGAGATTCCTTCTAAGGTTTTTGATATAACAACACATCATACGAGAGAAAACTATAAAAAGCTAGAGGATTAGATCTCTGATCAAGAGCAAATCCTGAAGGCATACACCATCGTTATGCGATTGCTCGTTAATTAAAAGCACTTAACTCAATCAAATTCTGATTCATATTCTCAAGAGGTAGATCATAAATAATGGCTGAAGGTAAATACATTGATCCTATTATTATTTCTATACAATTTCTATGTAAATTTTTTAATAGATCTCTAACAGTTTTGTCATCCCTTCTCCTGAAGCTAAGACAAAACAATCTCAGTGGTTGGTTCAAAGTAAGATGAGGTGGGCCTCATCTTGACCACAACCGGGTGGCTTCGTCGTCATGCTGGGAAGGAGAAACATTTGGTTCATCGCCATCACCTTCCTCATCAAAGGCATCCATACTCAAGCGGGCCTAGCTATCCCCGGACCTTGCTCTTGGTCTTCCCCGACAGCAACTGCTGACCTCCAAGAACCCGCCTCCAAGCTCGTGTCTCAGAACGAGGATAACGACCCTTGTGGCTGAACTGGCATCAAGAGCAGCCCAAGCACCAGTCGGATCACCATCAGGAAGCTCAAGGCCAAGCTTCGAGACTCCGGGATCTTCTCCCCCCCCCAAGCGGAGCTCCCCGCATTCCAGAAACAGAGCCAAGCTCCCGACTCCACTGCTGCTCCAAGCTGCTCCAGGATAGCCCAGCCTTTGTCCCGAGCATCCCCGACTCCAGCCTGGTTGTCACCGACCTCTACTCCCGGATCCGCCCTTGTTCATACTCGGCACTATCTCGGCTCCAACTGTCCCGCTCTTGCCGACGCTAGAATAATCTGTAAGTGCACAACAATAGTAAAGTGTATTTAGAGAGCGGATATCGAACCTATATAGATTAATTATATTATTAAATATTAAAATTTACTTAATTAATTATTATTTAAAAAATTAAATATAAACAGAACTATAAAATTATTTAATCTAAAAATTAATAAAACATAAAAATTTAAATGCATAAAAATATGATAAGAATAGATCTAGAGCGATTGATTTTACCTAACAAGTCACACATAATTTATTCTACTTAATTATTAAATTCTAATATCCCATGTTGATGATTACAAATTTTTTAAATATTCAATATCTTCTCTCGAACGATATCAAAAATATCTAATGTACTTTTACGCTAGTTGTCAGTTACCTAACATAACCCTCATTCATTACTTGGGCTTGGGATCAGCTTTGGTGAAGTTTTTGTATCTTCTACAACCTAGAGATACAAAAGAAATTTATTGTGTTAGAAAAATAGAGATAGGGACACCCTTATTCCCAACTTTCCATAGAAAATATAGAATGCTTTGTTGACCCTTTAAATCTTATATTTTTCTGGCATCAGATAAAGGACTAGAGATCCCCTCACATTAAAGTGCCTTATAGATGTCTCCAAGGTAAACCTGTGGTTGCAACTCGAGCCCTAACAAACAATATCTTTCTCATCAATTATACCTAATGGAGTATTGCTAATCTCTTGCACCAAAGCTGGAGGGAATATGAGATTTAAGAGCTCCTAATTTCATACTCTTATGTAGTATTTGAAATAGGGGATATTCTTAAAAGCCATAACTATATGGGATAGCTAGGAATAAAGTTAACTAAAGGAATAATCCATGGTTAATCATGGTTAACCATGGGTTATCCCCTCAATTTATTTCCTAGAAAATACAGGAATAGCAGGTTATCCCTCCAAATAAGAGTAAAAAAAGTTATTCTATGTATTTACCTTTTTGCATTTGATATGATCAATGGGATAGCCAAGGGATATCCCTATGGATAGTCAGGGATAAACTCTATCATGTACACTTATCCATGAATAATATTTTTTCTATCAAACACTACCTTAGAGCTATAAGAAGTTTATCCATAGTAGGCATAGAGGATAATATACCCATATCATAACAAACAAGCCACCAGCTATAAGGAATGGTGGAGAACTATGGTTGCATCCCTGTTTCAATAGAACCCCTTGACCAAAGTAGAAGAGAAAAGAGCTATTTGAATAATTGATAGAGGATTTTTCACATACTAGACTCAAGTTCACGTACTACTAATTATTTTCACTCATGGTTCATTTGGTTCATAGGAAGTAACTGTCACCCGGCTAGGTATAGGCTATTTTTTTTTTCTAAGTACGGAAGCGTCCTAGCAGGGGACCGGTCTTAGCACGCCTCGTGCTAAGTCAGCCTCTCTCTCTCAGAGTCGTCGCGCACAACTAGTAGGGTGAGGTTGATCGAGACCTCCCCTACAGGAACCCCAGAAATCCCAACAAGTAATCACAGATAATGCCCAGCCCCAAACACAAGATGTACAAGGTCAACACTACCCCAACCTCTTTGATTAATACAATCCTAAGAGGAAGACAAGATGAATATGTGCCGCAGCACTACAAGAAATCTCTCACGATCTCTCCCTCACCTTGCCCTTAGGCTACAAGATGACTCACCCCGTAACCCATAGATGATCGCTCATAGGAAGCTCCTCAACGGCACCGATCGTATTTTCTCTCTCCTCCTTCTCGCCCAAAGTGGTGGAGACTAGAAGATGCTGCCCACATTCTTGATAGCCGGCTGGATAGGATCTCCTTTGATACCTCTCCGTGTGTTGTTGTGTTGATTGCTTCCTCCCTCACGAAGACCTCCCTTATTTATAAGGTTGAGCCACCGCCTCATCCAAAGCTGCCGTCCTTATCCCTTTGACATCCTTGGCCTTATCTCCATGCACGCCACTTTTGAATCACCGCTTGATCCTCTCCAAATCTTATTTCTAGATAACCGGTTGTGTAGGCTGATTAGGAGATCTCGTTGCCGCTGGGTAGATGCCTCCAAACGTCATCAAAAGGACTCCACCGATGGCTTAGGATAATGCCCAAACAACCATCAACCAACTCCTCCAAGAGTCTCTCAAATCTCTAAGGCTGAAATCTTATCCAATCTTATCCAACATCTTATCCAAAACCTCCCAGCTGGATCCCCAAATCTTATCCATAGGATAAGGTTTGGATTCGTCTGATCTAGACGAAATTATTCCCCCAAAATCGGCTTGGAAGTCTGTTGGACGGTTGAGGCTTGCAGGTGCATCTGGGCGGTTTTGGGCTTGCCGCACTCCACGTTGCTAAGGGTTGGCTCCGGGTCTTCTTTGGCCACGCATGCCTTGCTGAAATTGGGCTTGCTGATGCCGACTCCGCGTGCCGTCGCGTCGGGAGATGGGTCCGCATTCGGCCTTGGCTCTTGGTCCACCAACCTCGCACCAAGTGTCTGACTAAGTGTGGGGCTTGCCGGCCCCATGGACGGACGTGCGCATCCTGTGGCAGGTCAAACTCCGTCCTGGCAGGTCCTCGGCTACCTGCCTTGCCCGTGCTGCGCACCACGGGCTGCGCTACGGCCCTCCTAGCCGTGCGCATCACTGGGGCGGTGACAATCCTCCCCCACTGAAGACGCTGACGTCCCCATCGCGCTCGCCCTCATGTAGGCCTGAATGTCCTCCTCGAACTGCCAAAGTTCTTCTGCTCGCCTCCAGTTGGCATCGGAAACATCCTCTCCGTGCCATTGTACCATATACTCAATGTACTGGGGTCCTTGACTTGTACCCACCTTTCGGTCCGCCAAAATTCTTACAATCTTCCTTGCGAACTTGGGTCGAATGGTAGGGCGCATCCTGCCTGGGTTCTCTAACTCGTCTGCAGCCAGGTCTCCATGGTATGGTTTGAGGAAGCTAACGTGGAAGACTGGATGAATCTTCAGTCTGGCTGGCAAGGCCAGTTTGTAAGCTACTTCTCCCACCCGTCTGAGTACTTTGAAGGGTCCGTCATACCTTGGCAAAAGGCCTTTGTGGAACTTTTGCTTGGTCGCTTCCTCCAAAGATAGGGTGTAATTTTCAACATCACAAGATCGCCCACCTGGTACTCCACTGGTCGTCGATGCTCATCTGCGCGTAGCTTCATCTGCATAGCCGCCCGCACAAGGCTATCACGCGCCTTAGCGATGTTTTCGGTCCTGTCCCTTACAAATAGATGCGCCGCTGGACATAGGTCGTCATACTGTCGTGCAACCTCCAAGGGCGTCCTAGGCTGGTAGCCTAGGCATAACTCTGTTGGACTTTGATCTGTTGCTGAAGACCAGTTTAGATTGTAGGAAAATTATGCCACGTCCAGCAACTCAAGCCAGTTTCATTGTCTTGCGGTGACGAAGTGCCGCAGATACTCCTCGAGCAATGCATTCATCCGCTCGGTTTGGTCGTCCGTCTGAGGGTGATATGCTGTGGAGAATTTAAGCTCCGTGCCCACGATCTGAAAAGCGTGGTCCAGAACTTACCCGTGAATCGGACGTCGTGGTCGTTGATGATATCTCCGGGCAAACGAAGATCTTGACCACATGGGTGAAGAAGAGCGCCACGCACGTCTCGGCTGTGCATGGGTCCGGTACGCCATGAAGATAGCATACTTGGAAAATCTGTCCACCACTACAAAGATGGTCCGCTTGCCGTCCACCTCGGAAATCCTACTATGAAGTCCATGGAAATAGATGCCCATGGTCGGCTTGGGACGGGCAACGGTTGCAGTAGTCCCGCTGGCTTCCTGCGCTCCACTTTGTCCATCTGGCAGATCAGACAACTCCGCACATAGGCCTCCATGTCTCTCCACATATTTGGCCAGTAGAAGTCACGAGATAGCAGGGCATACATCCGCTCCATGCCCGGATGTCTGCCCACCTTGAGTCATGGGACTCTTTTAATAAGTCGCGCCGTAAAGCTTCATTCTTCGGCACGACTAGCCTGCCTCCATGTGCGCGAAGCAAGCCATCCTGGATCCAGAAGCGCCGCACCAGTCCGCTCGTCACATCACGCATTAGCTTGGCGTATGCCGCGTCTGCCTGCGCTGCCTCGCGGATATGCTCTATAACGCCTGACTGCATGGTCGCCACCGCGGCCACGTACTCCTGTACGACTTAGCGGCTGAGGGCGTCGGCCACTTGATTCTGACGTCCTGGCCGATGCTCCCAATCGAAGTCGAACTCCACCAAGTATTCTTACCAACGAGCTTGCTTGGGCGTCAACTTGCGCTGGGTCTTGAAGTAGGTGTTGGCGACGTTGTCGGTAACAATTTTGAATTTAGTTCCGAGCAAGTAATGGCGCCATACCTCCAAGCAGTGTATCATAGCAGTCATCTCCTTCTCGTGCGCCGAATACCGTGTCTCGGCGTCCTTGAATTTTCTGCTCTCATATGCTACTGGATGTCCCGCCTGGACCAAGACTCCACCAAGCACGGTCGGATGCGTCCGTGTGCACTTCAAAAGGATCCTCAAATCTGGGCTGCAAGACCGGCTCCATAGCTAGCGCCGTCTTCAGCTTACCGAAGGCCTCCTCACAGTTGGAGGACAACTCCACCTTCGCTCCTTCTTGAGCAGATCGGTCAAAGGGCTTGCGATGGCCGAGTACCCTTTGATGAACCTCCGGTAATAGTTCGCGAGTCCTAGGAACGATCGGAGCTCGCTCACTGTAGCAGGTGTCGACCAGTCCAGGATGGCCTAGACCTTGGCACTGTCCATCCGTATCGCGCCATGGCCAACATGTGTCCAAGAAAATGGACCTCGGTGCGTGCAAACTCGCACTTCTCCCTTTTGACGTAGAGGCGATGCTCCCGAAGTCGCTGCATAACTCGCCTCAAGTGCTCCACATGCTGCTGCAGGCTACCACTGTAAATGACTATGTCGTCCAAATAGACTACGACAAAGTCATCCAGGAAGTCATATAGGACGTCTGTCATGAGATTGCAGAAGGTAGCTGGTGCGTTGTCAGGCCAAAGGGCATGACCAGGAACTCAAATGAGCCGTACCGGGTCACACACGTCGTCTTTGATTCATCACCTGGCGCAATACGTACCTGCCAGTATCCAGAGCATAGATCCAATTTGTGAAGTATTCCGCCTTCGAAAGATGGTCGAATAGATCTGCTGTTGGGCACCGGGTAGCGATTCTTCACGGTGACCTTGTTGAGGGCTCGATAGTCCACACATGCGCAGAGACCATCCTTTTTGCGCTGAAAAAGGACCAATGCTCCGAAAGGGGTGCGGGATGGTTGAATCAGTCCCGCGGCCAGTAACTCATCCAGCTGCGTGCGCAGTTCCTTCAGTTCTGCAGGGCCCATGCGGTAGGGGGCCTTTGCCGGGGCACGTGCTCTAGGCTCCAGCTCGATTCGATGGTCGTGCGTGCGCCGTGGCGGTAATTCCTTTGGTAGCTCATCGGGCATGAGATCGGCGAACTCCTGTAGTATCTCCCCCACCTACGCGGGCACCTCCTCTCTTCGATTCGGGCTGAACCTGGACTAGTGCCGCGACATATGTCTGGTCTCCTTTCCTTAAGCCTTTGCTGAGTTTCTTAGCGGATATCAGCCCGCTATCTGGAACTATGTGCGAACTGGTGTTGGCCGTCTTCTGCTTTGCAACGGTTGACTGACCACTGCTCTCTTCCTTAGCGGCTGGTGGCAATGCTGAAACGAAACCGGTGCTGTCCTCCGCTCCTATCAGCATGCCGTTGAGATGTGGAATGATCATTGCCTTGGCTGCCTTGAAGAACTCCAGGCCAAGGATGATCTGAAAATCATCCAGTGGGATCACCAAAAAGCTGCAAGGCCCTCTCCAGGGGCCGACTTCTAGATCAGCCTTTGTAAGGCCATTCACCCTCGCTGCCTTCGAGTTGATGGCCTTTATCATGGTTGCAGCGGTGGAAGTCTGCAAACCTAACTCCTTCGCTATGTCTTCCGCGATGAAGTTATTGGTGGCACCCGTATCAATCATGGCCCTCAGCTGGTGGCCATTGACCTTCACCGAAACATAAAGAAGCCCTTTGCAGGATGGCGGCTTCTTGGTGACAAGCGCATTAATCGCTTGCAACGGGTTCACCCGGGAGGGTCCCTCTGAGTCGCTGGATTCCTCGACCAATTGGGAGATCAAGGCCGTGAGCTTCCCCTTCTTCTGACAGTCGCGCATCCGATGTGCACCTCCACAGATGAAACAGCCTTGGGGCCGCTCAGATCTGGTCATGGTATCCTTAGACTGCTGAGTAGTTCCCTTCTCTTTTTGGGTTGTCGTCTTCTTCTTCTTCCCTTGCTTCTTGGGATGAGACATGTTTCCCTCCTTGGCTTTAGTTTTCTGCTTGCCAGGGGCGGGGGTAGGCATAGTGGTACGAAAGTCGATAAAGCTCTCGACAGCAGCCATCGCCGAATTGAGATCTTTTACTCCTTGCCTTCGCAGCTCCACTTGCGCCCAATTCTGCAACCCCGACTGAAAGTTGAACAACTTGTCGGCTTTGGACATGTCTGGTATGTCGAGTAGCAATGAGCTGAACTCCTTGACGTAGTCTCTGATGGAACCCGTCTGCTTCAGCTTCTTCAGTTGGTCCCTCGCCACCCATGTGACGTTATGAGGGAGAAACTGAATCTTCAACTCTTCTTTGAGGGCCTCCCAAGTTGTAATTCCTGCCTACCGGCGTTTCGATCCTCCGCGTTGCGAGTATGCCACCATAGCTTGGCATCACCAGCAAGGAAGATGCTGGTGAGGCGGATTCATTGCGCTTTCGGTATATTCATTGCTAGGAAGTACTCCTCCACGTCCCATACGAAGTTCTCCAGTTCCTTGGCATTGCGCGCGCCGCTGAAGGCTTCGGATCAGGTACGCGGATCTGGGATGGATGTGGTAGATTCACGTAGGGCTGGCGTGCGCGCTCTCTCCTGAGGGCGTCCACTTCATCTCCCAGCTCCTTGATGCGATTCAGAACCTCCTCTAGAACGGCATCTCTTCCGTCCTGTTGGCCTTCATTGGAAGAGCTTGGCCCGGCTCCATGATCTGGTTGTGCTGGGATCGCCTGTTGGATCTGATTGATCTGCTGTTGCTGCTCCAAGGATCAGGTGATGAGATCAGTAAACCCATCCTCTGGAGGAATCCCGACAATAGCCTCGAGCCTTGCTATTCGATCGTTGTGATTCACCATGGTTGATTTTTAGAAGAAGAAAAAAAATATGTTCTTGGGTTCTTGTATTGAACCAGGCTCTGATACCCTCTTGTCACCGGCTAGGTATAGGCTATATTTTTTTTTCTAAGTACGGAAGCGTCCTAGCAGGGGACCGGCCTTAGCACGCCTCGTGCTAAGTCAGCCTCTCTCTCTCAGAGTCGTCGCGCACAACTAGTAGGGTGAGGTTGATCGAGACCTCCCCCTACAGGAACCCCAGAAACCCCAACAAGTAATCACAGATAATGCCCAGCCCCAAACACAAGATGTACAGGGTCAACACTACCCCAACCTCTTTGATTAATACAATCCTAAGAGGAAGACAAGATGAATATGTGCCGCAGCACTACAAGAAATCTCTCACGATCTCTCCCTCACCTTGCCCTTAGGCTACAAGATGACTCACCCCGTAACCCGTAGATGATCGCCCGTAGGAAGCTCCTCAATGGCACCGATCGTATCTTCTCTCTCCTCCTTCTCGCCAAAGTGGTGGAGACTAGAAGATGCCACCCACCTTCTTGATAGCCGGCTGGATAGGATCTCCTTTGATACCTCTCCGTGTGTTGTTGTGTTGATTGCTTCCTCCCTCACGAAGACCTCCCTTATTTATAAGGTTGAGCCACCGCCTCATCCAAAGCTGCCGTCCTTATCCCTTTGACATCCTTGGCCTTATCTCCATGCACGCCACTTTTGAATCACCGCTTGATCCTCTCCAAATCTTATTTCTAGATAACCGGTTGTGTAGGCTGATTAGGAGATCTCGTTGCGCTGGGTAGATGCCTCCAAACGTCATCAAAAGGACTCCACCGATGGCTTAGGATAATGCCCAAACAACCATCAACCAACTCCCCCAAGAGTCTCTCAAATCTCTAAGGCTGAAAATCTTATCCAACATCTTATCCAAAACCTCCCAGCTGGATCCCCAAATTTTATCCATAGGATAAGGTTGGATTCGTCTGATCTGGATGAAATTATTCCCCCAAAATCGGCTTGGAAGTCTGTTGGACGGTTGAGGCCGTTGCAGGTGCGTCTGGGCGGTTTTGGGCTTGCCGCACTCCATGTTGCTAAGGGTTGGCTCCGGGTCTTCTTTGGCCGCGCATGCCTTGCTGAAACTGGGCTTGCTGATGCCGACTCCGCGTGCCATCGTCGGGAGATGGGTCTGCATTCGGCCTTGGCGCTTGGTCCACCAACCTCGCACCAAGTGTCTGACTAAGTGTGGGGCTTGCCAGCCCATGGACGGACGTGCGCATCCCGTGGCACAGTCAAACTCCGTCCTGGCAGGTCCTCGGCTACCTGCCTTGCCCACGCTGCGTGCCGCGGGCTGCGCTACGGCCCTCCTGGCCGTGCGCATCACTGGGCGGTGACATAACTTTTCAGATAGAAATAGGATATCTGAAAATTAGATTTCTAGGCATAGAATGTCTGAACTATTACGTTAGGTTGATCATGAAAAATAGTTATTTTTTCTGAAAAGGAATGAAGTCGTCACGTTTGGTTGAACAGTTTCTTTCCCAGAAAAGTAGTGCATAATACTGATTATACACTTTAGTTCTTAAAACTTTTTTTTGCCATCTATTTTTTTAACTTCTATATGGGATTGTAAAAAAATGGTTAAGAAATCACGACACCAAAATTCTAAATCAAGATAAAAGTTCTAGATCAAAATACAAGTTAAAAAGCCAAGATGAGATAAGGATGAAATTCACTTGTAAATATTATTTGCTGAATCAAATCATTTGGATGAAACAAAAAAAATATAGCAAAATCACAATAGGGTGTAATCCGAAGATTTCTGCAACTATCTAAAGAAACATGCCCCCCAAAAAAACACAATAGCAAAAACAAAAATCTAGGATCAAAAACCAAATTAGCACAACAAGCATCAATCTATAGAAAAGATCTCAACCAATTCTTACCTTTCTTTTAGTTGATGCCCTGTGGATCTGAAGCGAAGAGAAGCAAATGAGTGAGAGCTGAAGTATTTTGGGAAGAAAAAGAAAACACACTGTGGTGGAAACATAGATCCCATGGTACCAATGGATTTTTATTTCCCATAAAATGCAAGAACTCAAATCACATGAAAATAAAGTATTATATGGATAGGCCCTAAAAGCATAAACCAAACATTTTAATTTGCAAAAAATAAAATTTTGTGATCTCTTTTACCGTAAACCAAACGAGTCCTCAAAATTTTGGGCCACATTAGAACTGAAAAGAGTGTGCGAAAGTTAGTGAGCATGAGGAAAGGCTACCCATGGGACTGTGTTAAAGTTCTACTATAGCGTAGAGCCACCTTTATAGCACCAACAATTTGACTTGGGATGGATTTTGGCTAACTTGTAGCCTACGATGAGGACATCATATTATAAGGGAAGGAGATTATAATACCCAAAAACCCCTATTTAGAGAGAATCATAGGGTCCATATATAAAGCATCACACCTAAGTTCTACTTTTAAAAGCCCCTATTTAGGAGGAAAGGAAAAGGAGGGAGAGAAAAGGGTTATTTATTCCCCTCTGTTACTCCTCAAAAGCTTAAATTTCTTTATCCCTAAACTAGGGCCAATCATAGCAGATGAGATACGCTTGGCTTTATGGGAACTTGGGCCTGACAAGGCCCCTGGCCCGATGAATTTTCATCTTTCTTCTTCTTTCACTATTGGAATATTGTAGGCCAGGAGGTTGTTCAGGCCATTCAGATTGCCTTCCAATCCAAATCAATTACTGCTGATTGGAACCAGACTCTTATCACTCTTGTGCCTAAGCGCTCTGATGCTTCTACCCTTCAACACTATCAGCCCATCAGTCTATCACTACCTTGTATAAGGTTTGTGCGCGTCTCTTAGTCATCCGCCTACGAGGTGTGATACCTCGACTAATTTTGTTGAATAGGGAACCTTTATTAGAGAGCATAGCATTTTGGATAACATCCTTATAGCCTAGGAATTTATGCATGATCTTCAGAGAGCCTCTGTCAGACAGTGCCTCATGGCTGTTAAGCTAGATATGGAGTGAGCTTATGATAGATTGAGCTGGGTATTTCTACACCAAACTTTCATGAATTCGGATTTGATGGCCTATTTATTGATTGGATCATGACCTGCATTCAGAGGCCATCATTCTCTCTAATTATCAACAGTAGTCATATTGATTTCTTCTACTATACTATTGGGCTTCGACTGGGGTGCCCATTATCCCTTTACGGATAATCTATCTCATGCGTTCTATCAAGCATAGCATGATCGTCACATTGCCCCCTTCATGGCGGGCCCCTTGGGCCCATTGGTCTCTCATCTTCTGTTTACTGATGACTGCATACTACTAGGCCAGGCTACTATTCATAATGCAACTACTTTTGCTTTCATTATTTAGCGGGCTTCCGGTTAGAAGATCAACCTACAAAAGTCTACGATCTGTTTTAGTCCGAAGACCACCAGTACAACTAGAGAAGCCATACTCCAAACCTTGGGTATCTCTAGTCAGGCTGATCGGCTATCGTACCCGAGGATCCCTATTACAAAAAGATGACATCGCAGTAGTGACTACACTGATATCGAGTGATGGGTCCATGATTGCATTGACGGCTAGCAAGTCATTGGATTATCCATGATGGCGAGGATTACTCTTATACGCTCGGTTCTTACTTTTCTTCCTCTACATCTTTTATCCAATGCTGCTATCCTGATTACTTGTTTGAGGAGGATAGAGAGATGCTTCAGGGACTTCCTCTAGGCCTTTATGCAGGATGGCCATGGTATTCATCTACAGCATGTGATACTGTTTTCATGCCGATTCATAAAGGTGATCTTGAATTCAGTCTTTGATAGTTAGGAGAGAGGCTCTGATTGCAAGGCACGCTATGCGGTTTCTACTTGATCCACATTGTCTATGGAGCTCTTTTATGCATGCTAGATATGGTCACTGGACTCCTTCTTTGGACTTTCAGCCTTTCCGTAGGTATTCCTTCTTTTGGAAGGAGGTTTGTCGGTGTGCTCCGACTATTCTGAATAACATATCGTGGATGATTGGAGATGGCTCCTCGGTTGATGTTGTTCAGGATACATGGATTACTGATCTCCCCCTTTCACGATGGCCTACTTTCATTAGCATTGATGTTCCAACCAGCATGAGGGTTAAGGATCTGATCTTTCAGGATCCCTTCTTCTGGCACACCCCCATGATGACCCATTTATTTGATGAGGAGCTATCTCATCGGATACTTTCTATTCCGCTCATCCCGGGCACACAACCAACACCATGTTATGACGAAGATCATGTCTTTCTAGGGCTCCCATAGGGACCTTATAAAGGTTTATAGGCCACACCTTAGTGTATGATGGATGCTGCATGGATTTGGAAGCTCCCCATCCATCCTAGGGTTCAGCTATTTATATGGAAGCTTGTGTGAGACTGTCTTCCTACCTGTTCCCTGCTCTCTGGGAGGGGATTGTCCATCCAGGCTACTTGCCCATTATGTGGGTAGGAGAAGGAGACTACAGACTACGCCATCTTCATCTGCCCCAAGTGAGATGGATCTGGCAGATGATGGGTTATTATTGTAGGGTGGATGATACAGGTTCTTCTCGGTCCCCTTTCCTTGACGATCTTCGAAGGGGCAACCAGTAGAAGGGCGCCCTTTGGGCTGCTACAGCCTATCAGACCTAGTTATCGCGGAATTTGCTTATCTTCACTGATGATATTATTTTTTCCCATAGGATTATGAGGAAAGTCAGATCTCTATTGGCGGAATTCTCACTTCATCGTAATGCTTTTGATTTTAACACCTTTGGCCACTGAGGATCCCTGCTGCTTCGGCAGCGAACCAACATACGGTCTTCATCTCTTGGGAGCCCTCCCTCAGGGTTTATCAAAATTAACTTCGATGGGAGTGTTTGGGGAAGATTAGCAAGTTCAGCTTTTATTATTGAGGGATCGATGGAGCTTTGCTGTCGGCGGATGGTTTTGGCATCCTAGACTCCTCTGTCCCTTTGGCTGAGCTTTATGCAGCTTGGGTTGGTATTTCTTACGCTACTTAGATTCTTCATGCTCATAGCCTTCTCATCAAGGGGGATTATCTTATTGTCATCTGATGGCTTCGAAAGGAAAGCTGTAATCAAGTCCCCATCAATCCGCTGCTCCACAATATCTGGTCTATTCTTCGGGATGTACACAGAGCCCAGGTCCGTCATATTTATCGTGAAACCAATTATGCGGCTGATTGGATGACGATCTTTGTGGCCCGTCATGCTGGGTTTTAGATTTGGAACCAGGATGACCCCTGTCCCTTTGAATTCTGATCTATCAGGGTTGACTCATGCTAGAATAGTATGATCACCCATGTGTATCAAAAAAAAAAAATTTGCATGACTTATTTTTAGAAAAAATTAATTTGTCATTTTCTCATAAAAATTATTAAAATATAATGTTAGCATCTAGTTGAACCGAGTCCATCCTCCACATCGAAATAGTTAACCGGATTGGGGCTCCAATTTGATAGCCACAACACATCTAGGTGTACCAAAAACGCGCACACGGACGCACCGAAAGAAGCGTGTCGGTATAAAGGTCTTCGCTCTCGACCCAAATCCGACCCGAACCGCTCGCCTTGCCCATCTAGCTTCGAGTGAAGGCTCGCACGAAACTAGGGTTCTTGGGGTACCACTCATATAAAGGATTTCCAGCCAACCTTCTCTCACCCTTCCGCCCCGAGCTCTCCCGCTGAGCCCTCTCCACCGGTATTCCCTCAGCTCAAACCCTAGCATAAATATCTCCTATATTTCGATTTAGGTTTCAGGCCCGCTATTTCTTTCTAGTGTTTTGATATCTGGTTTTCTGAAACTTGTGGATGATCCAATGTTGCATTTTTTTTCCTTTATTCTTTTTTGAGTTTAATTTGTCTATAATCGTTCATAAATCACACTCGACATGATAAAGAATAAGATATTCCTTGATCCACCTTTTGGTATTCCCTTGATCCACCTTTTGGTATTCCCTTGATTCAAATTAGAGTTTTACTTTGCCTTTTGATGAACGTATGCTAGGATTAAGTCGTCGGATTAATGCGTAGATAACGTTTTATGCATTGCTGTTGTTTTGATATGAAACTCAAGTTATTGGATCTACAAGCATTTGGTGTTTTGTGTATTCCTTTGAGTAATTTGTCATTAACTGGTTTTTTTGGGAGACCAGATAGGAGACGCTGTGATTCAATTTTTTGGATTTTACATAGTTTTAATGTATAATTTGGAACATAGTTGGGCAATGAGTATTATCGATCATTCTGTGTTGATTTTGACTCACCATGTGTCGGTATGTATTCCTTTAGGCAGTTCTGTCGTCATTGTTTCCTCCGAGCTTTGCAACCAATAAACTGACAAAATGCAGAACGAAGAGGGTCACATGATGGATCTCTACATCCCCAGAAAATGGTACGTTTTGAGGGGTCTTTCAACTTCTCCAATTTGGAATTGTTATTCTTTCATATTTATACATAATTGAAGATGAAATGTTTTTTTTCCCTAGATGTTTTCCAGTAGTCAGATTAAGGGTTGATTGGTGGTTATGGTATCTCTAATAACTTTCTATCTGTAAATTTCTGTTCCTGCAGTTCTGCCACGAACCAGCTCATTACTGCAAAGGACCATGCCTCAGTCCAGATCAATATTGGGCACTGGACGAGAGCGGGGTCTACACTGGCCAGTTCACCACATTTGCTCTCTGTGGTTTCATTCGGGCTCAGGTATTTGCTTCTTCCCTTTGTTTATCTCAGTGCTCTGTGATATGATTTTAGCAGCGTTCCTATCTGTAAAATATATAATTTTTTTTTTGTTAATTGTTTTCACACCTTGACGGTATTTTGTTCTCAAGTGATATGGGTCCATTTAGCTGAACTTCATGGAAGATTAGCAGGAACACATTTATCTTTCTTTCGGTATCTGCCAGGAAAATTTAAAAGTACCATGGATTACCAAACTTTGAGGATATTGATGTAGCATAGATCCATAGCTCTATCATATTGAAGGACTGAAACTCTTCCAGTCTGCTAATAATTAGCAAGTTTTGGAATTTCGAGATTTTTCCCCCTGTTTATATAACTTAGACAATCTTATACCCTTTGGAGACATGTTTGAGGTCTACAAGAGGCATTTCACAGTCTGTCAACATCCGAAGTTTTAAAGGTTTAAGAATTAAAAGTAGTTAGAAGCTGCAAGTTTCATTTATGATGAATTAATTCCAATTTTTTGTTACATTCTCTGAATAAGCATATTAGCTAGGTATTTCACATGGTGGTATTGATGAGGATCTCTAAATGGCTAGAGGAAAAAGTTTTATGCAGTTTTTTTGAGCAATTTTTAATTTCGGGTGAGGTATGATTTGTTGTTGTGGATTTTGCAATTCATTGTCACAACTCTTTTCCATCCTTTAAAAAATATGTAATCTCTTGCACCATACAGATTTTCTTATTTTGTGTTCTAATCGTTTGCCCTTTGCATTAGATCCTATGTCAGCCTATTAAGTATCTTAGGGTATCTCAGGGAAGTCATATATCTTTCCACCAGTATAATCAGCTGATATGACGATCAAAGTAAATGCCATTTACCATTCTATCAGACTTTGCAAACTTGTGATTATATGTCTCCTTCACTTCTAATTTACCATCTCTCCTTATCTCCCCTCTCTCCTGCTTTCTCCATTTATCCCTTTCTCTATATTTGATGATTTGTCATTTGATTGCTCAATTATTGGAGCATACTGTACAATTAGAATAATGCCAAGGGGAACACCTTAACGTGCAACGGAGATACCTCAAGAGCATTGGTAGTAGTTGTGTTAAAAGTGTTAGATGCACTTAAGCATAAAAGTGATCTTTAAACCTAGGCATAAGGCGTCATGTGCCTAAGTGAATTGAGGCGTAAATGGTGGAATAGTGTATCTATGCAAGATTTATAATAAATAATAAAAAAAGCTAAAAAAATCATAATAGTAATATATTTAGCCTATGAGCTCAATGGAGTGCCTATTTTTCTCAATTGTAATCTATGGTCCTTTGATGTCTTTCCTTTTTCTCAGTTGATAACATGATTTTTGGTGTTCCATCACTTTATCTTTCATTTTTTAGCTTTTTTTTATTGGGTAAAAAAATAATTATGTATGAGATGATGAATCCTAAAGCCAACATAGTCCAATTAATATGATATATATATATATATATATATATATATATATATATCTTATTAAGAAAGGTATGCTTTTATTGGAGCCTCAAATTAGATTAGAAGTGTACACATTTTTCGCTTCACGTGCACTTAGATGAAGCCATCTCGCTTAGGGTACAAGAAGTGCTTAACCCTTGGTGCCTTGTGTCTCATGCTTTATGTGCACTTTAATGCATGAAGCATCTAACCCTCGGTACTTTGAGCCTTGCGCTTTAGGTGTGCCTTTGGCAACATCGACTGGTAGCAACTACTCCCATCTTCAAACACATCTTACTAGGGGAGAAGGAAACTTTTGCTGCTAACTACCTGGTCCATAACATACCTACTTGACTCCATTATCTAACTGGTATAGGATTTGAAGTTTAGTTGCTAAGTGCCAGGCTTACTCTTTTACATCATTCACTTGTAGTCTTTTATTATAGGGCTGAAAACAGATCGAATATGGATCGGATAGTAGTATATCCATATTTGTATCCATATTGTTTAACGGATACGAATACGGATATGAATACTAAACGGATATTAAAATTTATGTCCATATTTATTCTAAACGGATACGGATACGAATCGGATATCAAGCATATCCATATTTGTTATATACGGATACGGATATGAATCGGATATCAAGCATATCCATATTTGTTATATACGGATACGAATCGGATATCAATCATATCCATATTTGTTATATACGGATACGGATATGAATCGGATATTAAGGTAGTGTTTGATACAAAAATGCTGTCCTGTACCACCTGGTATCGATCTATATTATCCAATTTTGAATGGCACAATGCCTAGAAATGAGAAAAGATATAGAGAGCATATCTCCATATTTGGTAGGTACTTTACTACATCACTTATAATATATTAAATATATTGAACCACCGATAATGTACCAGTATAATTTAGGTAATAGTTTTGCAAACCTTGGTTTTTAGGTTTACCTAATTTAAGTTCATATATTAGTTGAACTAAAACTCATTAACATGATATATCATGTCCTATATTATTATTTCTGAATATTCTTATATGTTCTTGCACCCACTTTCATACCATTACCCTGTGCTAGGCTGAAAAATGTTCTAAATCTATAACTATGTACCTCAATACCAAATACATTAACTGCCAACTTTTTCACTCAACCAAAGCCCAATGGGAGCAAATTTAAGACCAAAATTGTCCAATTATTTGTAGCCATGATATCACCAACTTAAATTATAGTACGGTAAAATTGGTTGTTTGCGACTGCATGCATATTAACCATCACTGCATAATTGCAGTTCAGGGTTGTCACGCCCTAGACCCAATATCGGGCTAGGGTGACAACCCGCCGCGTGCCGGGCACGCCAGGCGTCATAACATTTTTCACACATAACACTATTATATATAATACCAAGCCAAATACATCACTGAATACTAAAAGTCTCGGGTTACAAACCCTTACACACCACAATAATAAAATTTGGGCATCAAGCCCTACACATAAGAAATATTGGGGTTACAACAAAATAATGGGTCTTGATTTATTTAATAGAAGATCCATCACCCCAACCATCCATCTTCAATCTTGTGGCTCTGATAAAAACATTGTAAGATTTTTATGAGCTTACACTCAATAAGTAAGCCACGTTATACAGTCAAATCATAGCATAACAATCTATAAGCATATAATTGATTTGCATGCTTAAACATTCCACAAATACTTAAATATGCAATGTAAGTAAACCCACTGTTTATACTCTCAATGGTAACTGTAAATGTGACCCACGGCCCTGCAATATCTCAATAGTGTACCAACAAGCATCCCTCTACTGAAAGGGTCCAGATACCAGGGTCACACCATATCATAATCCACCAGAACACATACTCTATATGTGTGATGCCACCTCGAACCAAGCAGAACACATCCTCTAGATGTGTGATGCCACCTCATAGTAACTCAGAACACATCCTCTAGACGTGTGAATGGCATAAACAAGCAGAACACATCCTCTAGACGTGTAGGTGGCATAAACAAGCAGAACACATCCTCTAGAGTGTAGGTGGCATAAACAAACAGAACACATCCTCTAGATGTGTGTGTGGTATGACATGATAAAGGAGAACCGCGGCGACACATAACAGTACCTCACATCATGCACAAACATATCAATAACATCTCTATTTGCATAAACAGTGGATTATACTTAACAATTGATGTAATATATCACATCAATGTAATAATAACTGCATCTCTCATGCATAGCATCCACATATGAAATCATAGCACATAAACAACCACGTATTCATAATATTCATCTACTTACAATTTAGCCAATAACAATTCTTCATGTCACAATTCACAATTTAAACATTCATATAATGAATAATTTATTAAATACTGATAACTGGCTTACTTACCTCAGTACGCAATCCAACAGGTATATATATCAGCTAGTCAGATATCTGAGCACCTAACAATTAATTTATTAGAATACGAATATTAAAATGACCCTTAGAATTTTTACCCAGACTAGTTCACGGGCCCTACTTTGGGCTCGAATATCTCCCACTATACATACCCTATTGGGGAAGTAAAAATACCCCATGAAACTAGAATTCACCCAGATTTTAGCCATATAAATATTTTGCTAATCCCGGCCCGTTACAGGGCCCAAAAATCAGCCCAAACTTTCAATGCTGCACGGCCCAAAAGCCCTGAACCGGTTGGCCCAGCCGGCCCGGTTCAACTCAAAGCCACCCGATCCCCTGTTTCACCGAACAGGGGACGGGGACCTAGCCGGCGGCCAGGGCCGCCGACCAAATTGAGGGTGGCCCGGCCGCCGGTGGCCGGGCCAGAGCTGGCCGCCGCTGCGGCCGGCCACCAATCTCTCTTTCTCTCCCTCAATTTCACTCATCTTCTCCCTCACATCCGCGCGGCACGTCCCTGTGCCGGCGGCACGGCTGGCCACCTTGGCCGGCCGGACCTCCACCGGACGCACGCCCGGTGCCGGTGGAGGCGACAGGTCGAAGCTCAGGCCCGGCGAGGCGGCGAGCACACCGCCGGGCCCGAACCAACCGCGGAAGCCGAGCCACCGCGTGAGAGAAGGGCCGATTGGCCCTCTCTCCTCTCTCTCCACCACCACCCCGTCGGACACCTCCCTCGGTGCCGGCGGGGTCGCCGGCCAAATCTCAGGCCCGGCGAGGCGGCGAGCATGCCGCCGGGCCTGAACCAAGGGATCGACCGGCAACACCCTCTCTCTGTCTCTCGCGTTCTCTCTGTCTCCCTCTCTGTCTCTCTCTCTTACGCGCTCTCTCTCTCTCTCTGGACCAGGGGATTACCTGATGGATGAAGTGCGCCAGCGTGAAGGAAAGAGTCCTCCTCCTTCCTATTTAATCACCTGTGCAGCGCCTCGGATCGGGGGTTTCCCGGAAGACTAAACGCTTCATCTGGAGCGAAGCGTCAGTCCGGGGAACCCAACAGACTGGAGCTTGGTTCATCTAAACCAAGCCTGGTTCATCTGAACCAAGCCTGGTTCGTTTGAACCGGGTACTACATCCTCCCCTTCTTATAAAATTTTGGCCTCGAAATTGGTATACTATAAATCTCAAAAGTCAACAATCTAAGATAGATAAATTACCTTCAAATAATTATGGATACTTCGATTTCATCTCTTTCTCCAGCTCCCAAGTAGCCTCCCTCTCAGAGTGATTATTCCACTGAACTTTGACATAAGGGATGGTACGCCGCCTCAGAATCTGATCCTTGCGGTCCACGATACGCACTGGATGTTCCTCATATCCTTCCTCAACTGAATAGGCTCATAAGCTATAATATGGCTGGGATCTGAAACATATTTCCTCAGCATAGATACATGGAATACATTGTGAACACCAGATAAGATCGGAGGCAGTGCTAAGATGTATGCAACCTCCCCAACTCTGCTCAAGATCTCAAAAGGTCCAATATAGCGTGGACTAAGCTTTCCTCTAACCCCGAATCTCATCACATCCTTGGTTGGTGATACCCTTAAGAAAACATGATCCCCAACCTGGAATTCTAACTCTCTCCTTCTGATGTCAGCATAACTCTTCTGCCTGCTCTGAGCTGTACGAAGACGCTCCCTGATCAAATGCACCTTGTCAACTGTCTGCTGGATCAGCCCAGGGCCTAGCAATTTCCTTTCCCCTACGTCATCCCAACATAAAGGAGATCTGCACCTCCTACCGTACAAAGCCTCAAATGGGGCCATCTGGATACTGGCTTGATAACTATTGTTATAAGCAAACTCCACCAAAGATAAGTGGTTATCCCAAGCCCCACCCAAGTCCATTACACAGGCGCACAATGTGTAATGGACTTGGGTGGGGCTTGGGATAACCACTTATCTTTGGTGGAGTTTGCTTATAACAATAGTTATCAAGCCAGTATCCAGATGACCCCATTTGAGGCTTTGTACGGTAGGAGGTGCAGATCTCCTTTATGTTGGGATGACGTAGGGGAAAGGAAATTGCTAGGCCCTGGGCTGATCCAGCAGACAGTTGACAAGGTGCATTTGATCAGGGAGCGTCTTCGTACAGCTCAGAGCAGGCAGAAGAGTTATGCTGACGTCAGAAAGAGAGAGTTAGAATTCCAGGTTGGGGATCATGTTTTCTTAAGGGTATCACCAACCAAGGATATGATGAGATTCGGGGTTAGAGGAAAGCTTAGTCCACGCTATATTGGACCTTTTGAGATCTTGAGCAGAGTTGGGGAGGTTGCATACAGCTTAGCACTGCCTCCGATCTTATTTGGTGTTCACAATGTATTCCATGTATCTATGCTGAGGAAATATGTTTCAGATCCAGTCATGTTATAGCTTATGAGCCTATTCAGTTGAGGAAGGATTTATCATATGAGGAACATCCTGTGCGTATCGTGGACCGCAAGGATCAGATTCTGAGGCGGCGTACCATCCCTTATGTCAAAGTTCAGTGGAATAATCACTCTGAGAGGGAGGCTACTTGGGAGCTGGAGGAAGAGATGAAATCGAAGTATCCACAATTATTTGAAGGTAATTTATCTATCTTAGATTGTTGACTTTGAGATTTATAGTATACCAATTTCGAGGCCGAAATTTTTATAAGGAGGGGAGGATGTAGTACCCGGTTCAAACGAACCAAGCTTGGTTCAGATGAACCAGGCTTGGTTCAGATGAACCAAGCTCCAGTCTGTTGGGTTCCCCGGACTGACGCTTCGCTCCAGGTGAAGCGTTTAGTCTTCCGGGAAACCCCCGATCCGAGGCGCTGCACAGGTGATTAAATAGGAAGGAGGACTCCTTCCTTCACGTTGGCGCACTTCATCCATCAGGTAATCCCCTGGTCCAGAGAGAGAGAGAGACAGAGAGGGAGACAGAGAGAACGCGAGAGACAGAGAGGGTGTTGCCGGTCGATCCCTTGGTTCAGGCCCGGCGGCGTCCCCAGACCCAATATCGGGCTAGGGTGACAACCCGCCGCGTGTCGGGCACGCAAGGCGTTATCAAAATTTTCATACATAACACAATTATATATATAATCAGGTCAAATACATCACTCAATACTAAAAGTTTTGGGTTACAAACCCTTACACACAACAATAATAAAGTTTGGGCATCAAGCCCTACACATAAGTAATACTGGGGTTACAACAAAATAATGGGTCTTGTTTTATTTAATAGGAGATCCATCACCCCAACAATCCATCTTCAATCTCGTGGCTCTGACAAAAACGTTGTAAGATTTTTATGAGCTTACACTCAATAAGTAAGCCACGTTATACAGTCAAATCATAGCATAGCAATCAATAAGCACATAAATGATTTGCATGCTTAAACATTCCACAAATACTCAAACATGCAATGTAAGTAAACCCACTATTTATACTCTCAATGGTAACTGTAAATGTGACCCACGGTCCTGCAATATCTCAATAGTGTACCAACAAGCATCCCCCTACTGAAAGGGTCCAGATACTAGGGTTACGCCATATCATAATCCACCAGAACACATACTCTATATGTGTGATGCCACCTCGAACCAAGCAGAACATATCATCTAGATGTGTGATGCCACCTCATAGTAACTCAGAACACATCCTCTAGATGCGTGATGCCATCTCGAACCCAAGCAGAACACATCCTCTAGACGTAGACGTGTGAATGGCATAAACAAGTAGAACACATCCTCTAGACGTGTAGGTGGCATAAACAAGCAGAACACATCCTCTAGACGTGTAGGTGGCATAAACAAACAGAACACATCCTCTAGATGTGTGTGGTATGACATGATAAAGGAGAACCGCGGCGACACATAATAGTACCTCACATCATGCACAAACATATCAATAACATTTCTATTTGCATAAACAGTGGATTATACTTAACAATTGCATGTAATATATCACATCAATGTAATAATAACTGCATCTCTCATGCATAGCATCCACATATGAAATCATAGCACATAAACAACCACGTATTCATAATATTCATCTACTTACAATTTAGCCAATAACAATTCTTCATGTCACAATTCACAATTTAAACATTCATATAATGAATAATTTATTAAATACTGATAACTGGCTTACTTACCTCAGTACGCAATCCAACAGGTATATATATCAGCTAGTCAGATGTCTGAGCACCTACAGGATCATTTACACAATTAATTTATTAGAATACGAATATTAAAATGACCCTTAGAATTTCTACCCAGACTAGTTCACGGGCCCTACTTTGGGCTCGAATATCTCCCACTATACATACCCTATTGGGGAAGTAAAAATACCCCATGAAACTAGAATTCACCCAGATTCTAGCCATATAAATATTTTGCTAATCCCGACCTGTTACAGGACCCAAAAACCAGCCCAAACTTTCAATGCTGCACGGCCCAAAAGCTCTGAACCGGCCAGCCCAGCCGGCCCGGTTCAACTCAAAGCCACCCGATCCCCTGTTTCACCGAACAGGGGACGGGGACCTAGCCGGCGGCCAGGGCCGCTGCCGGCCAAATTGAGGGTGGCCTGGCCGCTGGTGGCCGGGCCAGAGCCGGCCGCCGCGGCGGCCGGCCACCAATCTCTCTTTCTCTCCCTCAATTTCACTCATCTTCTCCCTCACATCCGCGCGGCACGTCCCTGTGCCGGCGGCACGACCGGCCACCTTGGCCGGCCGGACCTCCACCGGACGCACGCTCGGCGCCGGTGGAGGCGACAGGTCGAAGCTCAGGCCCGGCGAGGCGGCGAGCACGCCGCCGGGCCCGAACCAACCGGCCCGCCACCGCGTGAGAGAAGGGCCGATTGGCCCTCTCTCTTCTCTCTCTCCACCACCACCCCGCCGGACACCTCCCCCGGTGCCGACGGGGTCGCTGGCCAAATCTCAGGCCCGGCGAGGTGGCGAGCACGCCGCCGGGCCTGAACCAAGGGATCGACCGGCAACACCCTCTCTCTGTCTCTCGCGTTCTCTCTGTCTCCCTCTCTGTCTCTCTCTCTCACGCTCTCTCTCTCTGGACCAGGGGATTACCTGATGGATGAAGTGCGCCAGCGTGAAGGAAGGAGTCCTCCTCCTTCCTATTTAATCACCTGTGCAGCGCCTCGGATCGGGGTTCCCCGGAAGACTAAACGCTTCACCTGGAGCGAAGCGTCAGTCCGGGGAACCCAACAGACTGGAGCTTGGTTCATCTGAACCAAGCCTGGTTCGTTTGAACCGGGTACTACAAGGGTCAATTTAGCAACTGGTTAATATTCAGGAAAAAAAACTGGGGCAGTCCCACATACAAGCAAGTAAAAACATAACAGTCCTGCTGTCTGAAAAAAATCCTTTTTGTGATAAATTTTAGGGAGGAAAAGAAGGGCAATACATTCCCACAAAATCTACACCATGTCCAAAAGTCTCCCTGTTCCTGTCATGCTCCCGTGATAAAATCCATCAAAAGAAAGGTACTAAGCCAAAAAGCACCAACGAAACTTAATTTGCTACCAATTACTGCCGCATTTAGAGGCAAAATGATGTCTCATTAAGGCATTTAATTATGCAAAGTGGTAAATTAAAAAGAAACCACTAAGGAAAGCCAAATTGAAACAAACCAGTTATAGAGGAAGCCCACTCGTCTCTAAACATAAACCCTGAAGCCGCCGCTGGCAAGAATCCATGATGGCGCTGCTCACCTCCACCTTCAAGCCTCTTACAGCTCTGGAATCAATCAGATTTATCTTGGTGGTGGCTTTCCACTCCACTTTCGGGATCCTTTCCTTGGCGAACTCCAATAGCCCATCGAGCGAACCCCTTGCTCTCTCCGGCTTTGCCACGAACTCCTGCAGCCCCGGCCGCACCTTCATCGACACAGATCCCTTGCCATCGAGGCTGATGAAGGGGATCTGGCCCTCGTTGAGGAACTCAAAGACATGGATCCAGGAGCCAGCGGGGCTGGCGTCGATGATGAGGCTGAAGCCCTTGAGGTGCGGGACATCGAAGCAGGCGGATATGTGGGCATGACGGGCGACGACGAAGTGGTAGACAAGGAAGGGGAGGGTGAGGAGGCCGGTGGCAAGGAGCCAGCACCGCTCGCCGCGAGAGGGGGAGGGCGGCCGGAGAGAGGCTGGAGGGGCGGCGTAGTGCATCCGAGAGTGGAGCTGGGTTCGGTGGAAGACGATGAAGAAGAGAAGGATTTGTTCTGTTTGGAAGAACGTCACTTGCTATATCCTCTCACATGGTCCAACGGTGGATGCAGTCGTAACCATCCAAAACCATGAAACCATCATCACTGTCTTCTCCCAGACCATGCGGCATGCACAACATTCGGAAAAAAAGCTTACCTGATGACGAGGATGACGGTGAGGACTGAGGAAAGTGCTGGTACAAGTTCGGGTGAGGACTGAGGAAAGTGCTGGTACAAGTTCGGGCTGACGATGGTTTGAGGGAAAACAGTTTAAAAAGAGGAAGTCGGAAAGGAAGATGAAGAAAAAAAGATTGAAAGAGGAAAACAGCGTGGAAAGAGGATGGAGACTCTTCCCCTTCCGCATGCAATCAGCCTCTTTGCCTTCTTTTTCTTTTTTAACTTGAAAAAATGATCGCAAATAAAGCGCTCCGCCTTTGTTATTTAATAATATAAATTAAAAAATATAAAACGAATATCCGTATCCATATCTTAAAAACAAAAAAATCCGTTTTTGTATCCGTATCCGGTTAACTTTTGGATTAGATATCCGAATTCGTATCCGGATCTGATTAAACTGCAAAATAAATATTCAAATTCGATATAATTCGAATACAGATACGAATACAATTGGAGTTTATCTGACCCGTTTTCAGCCTTATGTTATTATCAAAGAAGTTGTGTTCTGTTAAAGCTAGACTTACAATTGAAGCACTAGAAGATACCTACTTTTGTCTGTTATTTAGACCTGTAGTAGTTGATGTCTTGTTCGTTTTCACTACATTTTATCTAGTATGTTATGCTACTTCTGTTACTGGTGGAAGAAACTTTAGGTTGTAAAGTTTAGTTGTTTCAACTATTAGAGCATATGTATTCTATTCTCTATGATTTACTTTCTATACTACTTTTTGTTCCCTGTACTTCATCTTTTAGCTAAGTACTAATACAGCAAGACCCAAAATATGTCAAGCCTAACTTTATTGTGAAGGCTAGTCATTGATTTTGTCCATTGTAACATAGATAGTCTACTCTACTGTTTTCATGCTTTTACTATTTCTGTTAAGTATTTTTTATCTTGTCTCTCTTCACTATGATTGATGTTATAACAGAATAAGCCAACGGGATCTTATGATCTGTCATTCTTTTCTATCAAGGGTTCTATTGAGAACCTAATGCACCATCTTCATCACTTAGGGTCTGTTTGGATTAGCCGTTAGCCAACAGCCACTTAATGGTATCGTAAGAGCCAATCCAAACAGGACCTTAGTTGCATCTCATATTTCATAGGAGCTGTTTTGATTTCATTGGTACATTAGCAAGCTGGTCTATGTTTTGAATTTATATCATTTAATTGTTTCTTAGCATCCGCCTTTGTACCTCCATTGGCACTTTGTCTATCCTCTTGTGTGTGCACTTCTTAACAAAACTCCAATTCATCCAATTTAGATGGAAATTTTGCTCTTTCTATCAAAATTTCTTGTGTTTGCTGTCATATCTTTCCCTCTTTTAGGTGAGCACCTATCCTTGTTATATGGTATGGTCATAATTCCTGTTACGATGGTCTTATTCAGAAGCTTGTTTTTGCTGTTCTAAAATTGTTATTTTTGTTTCTATGTTGCTGTCTGGACTCTAAACCATTTAGATATTACATTTCCTAGCATTTATTATTTCGAAAATAACAATTTTGTTGGTAAAAAACATATATTAGAAGAAGGGCATCTGATAATCTTCCATCTTTTGATCTCAGTCCTGCTTTTTCAAGATTCTTTGAATATTTTGATACGTGCTGATACTTTGCTGCTAGTGGTGCGCATTTTTTATTTTACTTGATAGTTGCTAATATCCTGGTTTTAACTTTCCATTTGAGTCTACATGTTTCAAAAAATCTATTGAATACATGTATGTCCATGCAAACGGCCCAATCAGGGCACCAGGAAAGGAGTTCCTGAGAGGGCACTAGGATGCGGTAGCCATATAATTGCTGCCAGTTATTCATATTATTCTTTCCCGTTAAATCCATTATTCACAAACTGCTAGCAGTATTGGTGGAGACACATTGGAGGATAAATAATTATGGACATTGATTGGGACTTGCGACGAACTTTATGATATTTTTGAGCTCCATTCTGTTGTAGTTTCTTTGTTGGTTCTCATGTCACTCTTGTACGACTGAAAATGCTATTCAAATCATAGTCACTTGTGGAAATTTTTTTGACGCACTTATTGATGATGCTCATGTCATCTTTTGGTTTTTAACATGTAATTTGTTGTTCATCTCCCCATACATTTGGTGTATAACCTGCTCTTTGATTTTTGTGCTTGTTTGCTGTTGGTT